>WYDI02006340.1:0-50735 GCA_009867235.2 Psittacus erithacus | reverse complement strand
CAGCCAGTTCTTTATCCACCGAGTGGTCCACCTATCAAATTGATGTCTCTCCAATTTAGAGACAAGGATGTCGTGTGAGACGGTGTCGAACGCAGTATTCCTAAAGACTCACTTTCTCAAACAGCTTAATCCAAAGGGAAGCCACTTAACTGACTTCAACAGAAGTATTATTAAAATCTAAGGTAAAAACTCATAAACAATTGATATTTCATCTGAATTGCAAGCTGAGATACCTCTGTTGTTGATCAGAGAAAAAGGCTTGTTCCTCACCCCCCAGAAAGTCATACTGCAGACCTTTTGTGTGGATATAAAGAATAGCAAGACAATGTAGAAAAGCACAAGAACATCTTTGTTTTGTACACCAACTCAATTCCACTGGGGTAAGTGAATTTTTAAGAGGCAACATTAGACATGCAGCTTCTCTGAAATTTAGAGACGCCACGAATGTCAACTCCCACTGGAGGGGATCAGATTTAACCTAGCGTTCCTAATGTCCAGACTTCAAAGGAAGACTGGCAGCATTAGACTTTCAGATCCTTACTACTATATTGTATTAGATGACAGATGTCATCACCTTTTGTAAATTTTGATTAAAAGACTCGCACCAACAGTAAGGATTCTATTGCATATTTTGTTAGCTTGTTTTTAAAATCTAAAGGTGCTGGGTGCTGCGTGGGCCATTCGCTTTTGAAACCAACTGAAACATCAGTGTTCAAAGTCATCTACACACACCCTATGAGAAAAATTGAAAGAGAGAACACCCTTACCAAAACTGCTTAGGCTTCCAGCTACGTGATGTCTGAGTGCAGAAATAAATGCTCCAAACAGCATTTTGGAGCATCAAGTATTTGAACAGAAGTAATTATCATCAATTATCACTAACTTTTTACTTCTGGGGGGCTTTGGGGGTTTTGTTTTGGGGGGGAGGTTTGGTGGTTTTTTCTTTCCTTTTTTTCCCCCCTTTTTATAGCTTCATTTCTAAGTTTTTTATCAGGAAGAGAGGCAACAATCTCTGCATTTTCTTGACGCCATAAAACAAGCTGGAACACAAAATGGGTACTCTTTCCTCCTTGTAGCACACAAAGCATCTTTTCACTCAGAACCACTGAAGTCCTATAATCAATATCTTTAAATGCATAGCCTAGCAAGTTATAAAAAGAACTCCATTAAGAACAGATAACACTTCAACATAACTCTAAAAATACCCCAAAACTTATTTCCGATATGTTTTATTTCTGCTCTGTGATATTAATTTCCTTGCTTGAACACATCGATAATGAGGAACCACAGCATTGATGCTCTCATGAAGGTCAATAAAAGGTTTCATTGTGTCCTCAGCAATTCAGAACACTGGAATGACAGCAGCAGAGCCAGTGAAACTTGGTTTCTCACATTCTTATGCCTCTTGAAGCACAGTGATGCCATACCAGCCTGTCCCAGCTACCACCACGGCCCTGTGCTCTCCTCTTCTCTTATGAAACAGCACTTAATCTTCCAAGATTATTTCCAGCTCCTTCCACACATCCTTCCTTGCAGGGAAAGAGCCAGTGGTGTTATGCCCACTCCTTGGGGGCCGAATAACATTAAATCAAAGGGAGAAGGAAACGTGGTGACGCAAACACTCGCTTTTAATTAATTAGAATTAATCAAAATACAAAGCAGTGTTCTTCTAGCAGCCAAAGGAGCACCCGGGTAAATGCAAAGATATAGTGAATATCTCAGCAAAAATATAAAAGCTTCATTTACAGGCACCCCCTAATTAAAATGTTGCTTTTTTGTCAAGAGTGTACACGGACAAAGATGTGCTTTTGCAGAATCCTTGCTGGTATTCTGCAGACCAGTTGCAAGAAAACACCTTCAGGAACCACACTTAAATCTCAGCCTTGCTAGTCTGAAACTGTAGGCTGCTGCTTCTCTGAAGTGAGAAGGCTGCCCCTTTGCAAGTGGCCATGCTCCAAGTGTCACTGCCACCAAACTGCTCCCCAACTGCTTCTTCAGGGCTATTCTATAGCTCAGGCTTTACAACTCTGTCACCAGCCACAAGGACTACCTAGCACATCTATTCTGTATGCAAGTGCATGGCATTTGGGGGGGATCAGCCACTGCTTAGTTAATTGGTTGCCTGCTTCATTACAACCCCATCTGAGATAATCTTTTCTACATGGGTAAAAGTGCAGATCATCTCCATAGCCACTAATAAGGCTGTCACAATCTCTAATCAGAGCTGTGTAAGCAACGCCAAGTAGTTATACATAAAAGACTTCAGCCAAGTGCTATAACCAATATAGCCAACTGCAGTGAAAATAGATTTATTAATATGGGTATTCTAAAAAGTACATTTACAAGAAGTTCTGCAGCCAGAAGAGAGAAGCTCATTATCTAGATAGACCTCTAATCTACCACTCATCCTTTCATGTGACTGAAATATCTCAGGATCAACATCAGCCATTTGTGCCTGTAGAAACATTTGGCGTCTCTGGAGTATTCACTTGTCAAGTCAGGACCGCAAGACAGGAGTTTCACCCATTTCCCTCACAGAGCCTTGAATTACCAACACCACTGAACATGTGTGTGTCATTTCTCATCTGAATTAACAGTTTTAGCTTCCAGGCCTTTTTCTGCTTTTCTTCACTGTTACTTCGCAACACATTTCCCCCATAAATATTTTCATGACTGTAATCGGTTCATTTCTCAACCTCTTTTTTTTTGGTCAACAAGGTAGATTACATCCAAGCCTTCTGCTGCAAGGCACTTTCTTCATCTTTGGAAGACCTTCCACAGCCCTCTTCTTCACCCTGCGGCTCTTCCAACATCCTTTAAAGAGTGCTGACACCAGAACACCGCCTACTGCCCCCACAATGTGATGTGCAAACACAAAACTTCATCCACTTACAGTTCTGGGGCATGCTATGGATGCAACAAAGAGATACAGCCAGGCTGCCTGGGAAGCACAGGGTGACTTTTCATAGACACCTCAACCTAAAAGCAGGGCCCAATCTATCAAAGCCCCGAAGCCTTCAGCTCTGCCCACTTACGCTGAGCAGCGACTCATAGAATCACAGAACGGTTTGGGTTGGAAGGGACCTTAAAGCTCATTCAGTTCCAACCCCCTGCCATGGGCAGGGACACCTTCCACTGGACCAGGTTGCTCCAAGCCCTGTTCGAACTGGCCTTGAACACTGCCAGGGATGGGGCAGCCACAGCTTCTCTGGGCAACCTGTGCCAGCGCCTCAGCACCCTCACAGTAAAGAGCTTCTCCCTAATATCTAATCTAAATCTCCCCTCTGTCAGTTTAAAGCCATTCCCCCTTGTCCTGTCACTACATGCCCTTGTAAAAAGTCCCTCTCTTTCTGAAAGAGGAGAGGGCAAAAGAGGAGACAATGCAGAGCACACCAGCGTAATAACCTCATGCTTTTGGAGAGCCAAAAAGTCTCCACTGGAAGTGACCTGCTCTGTCCTGCACCCAATTCCCATCTAGTGTGTCCCTGTAGTTTTCCCTTTTCATCTTAGGAAGCGTGATGGCCTCCTCGAATTCTGTCAAGGTGGTAAAGAGTGGTCTGTGACTTCAAAATCCAGTATTAAACAGTACAAGCTGTGCCTGTACTCTGCAAGCTGGAAATTTCAACGTGTGAAAGAAACCCTGTACACCAAGCCTGTGTCAGTTTAACAGACTGCCCTTCCTAGCTGCAGTCTCTGCAGAGATTTATAAACAGATTTGGCAGCAACTCCAGAGACAGCATTGCTACACAACAATAATTACCAAAGCAGGAAACGCTCAATAACACGGAAATAATTCACTGTCAATAATTCACTGCCATTACAGATAAGTATTTTGCATGTGAAGAAAGAGATGTTTCTTTCACCCTTTCCTTAATATACTAAACAGAAAACAAAGAACTATCACCCCAAATGAAAGTACTGCATGAAATTCTCTGCACAGTACTCCCCACTGCTGGCACATACCACCAGGGAGTCAGGGAACCTCCAAAGCACCCTTTGGGAACGGCTATCAGACTTGTCCAGGCATTCATCCCTGGAATAAAGTGCAATTCTGCAAAGCAGATACCTTGCCTGTAGGGACCAAAGAGATGAAAGGCCCAAATTCAGCTCCATAACAAAGCAGCAGCAATGCTCATGCGTAAGCAACAATGACGCCCTCAAAACATCACAGGGTTTCATTTTTATTTTCTAAACAGGGCATTTGGTACATTACAAACTCCATATAAAACGATCACTCAGCCACTCAATTATCACAAGCACTTATGGGAATTCTGTAGTTTATACAGCATTTTTAATTCCTTGGTATAAGAAAGGCCCAAATTTGATCTAAGAAGTGACAGTTTGACAAAATCTCCTAAGAAACAAGGCTTCTCAAGCACTGAATCTTCAAGGGTTTCTCATTTACAAGAACAGCGCAGAAGTGAAAATACATAATAGGGAATTTTACCAGGCCGAGGCCATGGAAGAGGATATGGTGTTTGTCCGCCGCAGGAAAACCATAACTTATCTCTATTTAGAATATGCATGCATGCCTATTTGCTCTAGATGCATGTATAATCAGGCCTAGTATACATAAGAAAACATATGAAGGATTAAACATCAATTGCCTGTCCTCCTACACTTCCCATCTCTCTGCCAGGTCCCAAGAAAAACAGAAGGCACAGTAGCAATGGCTGGAAACAGACTCTGAAGTCGGAATATATGAGGAAAATGCCCATTTTCTTTTTGCAGCAGAAGCAGAACCTGTAACAAGCACATTGGTGTTTCACTCTCCAGAAATACCACCATATTCTGAAATTAGGAAGCTCTGATGGTTTTAACCGGATTTTAAAGATGCAGCATAAATAAGGACCATTAAAATTTGGAGATGTGACAATTACATTTGACAACAGAATTTACAGTATTATGCAAATAATTGTTTTAATATTACTCAAGCATCCCACATATTATAACTATTTCTGGGTGACTAGGAGAGTTTCACAGAATCCCAAAGTGTAATCTTTTGCTATCTTCACCATCTGGGAGTACACAGACAGCACTTAATCCCACTGGCTTTTTTCCAAGAGACTTACAGTAAGTCTGTGGTATGCCTTTCTTTTAACAATCAAATGAGGGGGTTACTTTGTTTTTGACTGCGGTGTAAAACAGCCCATTATCTAAACAACATTAGGGAGATCAGGTCTCCAGAGGGCAATAGCATCTTTTACTGGACTAGCTGACAAAGCTGAAACTTTGCTCAGTGTTTTCACGCAGGTATGCACAAACATCTTCAGAAATTAACAAATGCAGAAAACTTCAAACTAAACACAGATAAATCATAAAGAAACAAGTTGCTGGTAGAACATCAGGCACACCATAAGAAAAGAAGGGCACTAGCTAGTGAGATGATGGGAGGAAGGGCACACCAGGAATGAGGAGGGTGAAGCAGGAAAGTGGGGTATAATTACAGGCCAGGCCATAAAGCCGTTCAACATATCTAGGGATATCTCTTCTGTTATGCATATGTGTTTCTCTACCATTATCCATTATGCATATCCAGAAGAGTTGCAACAGGCTTGAGCTCTCAGGCATGTCTTTGTAAAGCTTTTCATTGCTTTCTTCTGGATTTTTTTCGTTTCAATAACTCTGAAGGTTCAAGACCAGGAAGATGATAGAAGATCTGAAAGATGATTCTTGCTGAAAACAGAGTGTTCCAGCCCTTCACCAACTGTCTGCAGGAAAGCATCAGTGTGCGCAGTCACCCACACAATTCACACGAAGGCATTGCTGCTCTGGATGGAGTCTTCTGCATTCAGAGCATACACAGGTTTCAGAAATTCCTACAGCTCTGTTCTCCAAAGCATTAAACGCATGCTGTTCTGACACTGCTTGGTTTCATTTGGTTTAGGGTTTTTTCAGTGCATCGAAGTTTGGTCTTTGTGAAGACCGTGGTAAGGCTGACAGCTCTTCTGAAGGCTCAAGAAGTGATGGCAGAAAAGGAATGTGGGTTGAGGATAATGGAAAAAAAACCTTTTGAGGTTTTGTGTTCCAGCTCTGGCTGCAAAATACGCACTGATCTATCATGGTCACAAAGAGATGGTAAATAAAGGGATGAAAAATCAATGCGAATTTTTGTTCCAAGTGTTTTAGGAAACATGGGCACAGCTTGTCCAGAAAAACAACACAGCATGCTTCAGATGAAACAGGGCTCTCCCTAGAGTGCTACTCTGGCACTTGAGCTGGGGTGTTTCAGATGCCTGATGGTTTGGGGGATGAAGGTTTTCTGGAGTGTGGGCTGACCTCAGGAGTTCAGCAAGGTCCGAGGAACCAAAGTGCGCTGACAACTTCCTTGTCCCCTAGCACTCCACAGGTCAAATGAACAACACAGCCAGGCTGGATGTCACATACTGCAAGCTGGCAGAGAAAACCGGTAATATTGGTTCTCTTTACAAGGTAACTCTTACGCTTCATGCTGAGTTGCCTCACAATTAATTAAAAGGATCAACATTCACAAAGAAACATAATTCACAGAATGTAACTGTCACGCTGCAAGATTAGTCCAGCTGAAAAGTAGAGCAACGTGGCTTTTTAATCTCCAACGGTACTTAAGTAAAGAGTGGCAGCACTCTTAGATAAGGATATAATTAGAAGTTTTCCATTTCATTCAACCGCTGCAAAGAAGCAGGGGATTTCAAGTGAGCAATATGATGGGAAGGGCCAAAGGAAAGTAATAGGCAAAAGAAAACAAAGCACTTTGAAGAACACAACTGCCTCCCACTTTGTTCACAACACTGTGAATAAGGAAAGGCTTCATCTCAGACAGAAGCCATAGGTTTATCTTCTTTAAAAAATCATCCTAAATGGCTTTCCCGGCCAACACATACAGATGAAACCTATATTCTCAGCTGTGGTACACATTCCCCAGATGTTAACACCAAGTAAGGCAGCTGCTCACACACAAAGCCTCTATTTTAACAGGTCAACACTAGTAATGGTCCAAGATTTCAATAAACTGTCAAATTCTTATTTTCAGATTTCTAGACCAAATTCCCATCCAAAGCTGATTGAACGGAACTGTACCTTGTCAGACTACTCTGCCACTAAGTGGCCACATTTCACTCTTATGGAATAGGAACTGCACCCATGAAACATGGAGGACAAGATGTAGGAGTCAGCTTTGTAGTCACATCACATTGGAAGGAGATCAGAAGACATCTCCCCCAGACATCATGGAAAGACTGTGAGAAGTCAGTGCTTTCCATAGCGAACCCTTCTTCCCATAGACTGCTGACTACCACAGACAGCTCTACTCCCCCACTCCATGGCCATGCTACCACTGGCTCCCTTGTCCACAAAAGTTCAAACTGCTGCTGCAAAATGAAAGGTGGTGTAGCTCTGCATCCCCTGCTGTACAGGGCAGCAGAGCACCAGGCGAACGGACACAGGTCTGCCCTATTTCCTTCAACCCACACAAAGCCGATCAAGTCCTATGCGAAGGGTACACACAGCTTACACAGCTACCTGGAAATGTATTATTTCCTACACCTCAGGTATTTGTTCAGATTTTGCACTGCTTCATAAACAAGACGGAACTCTTTCACCTTCACTTGAGTCTTCAGTCATGCTTCCTCTCATATCCCCACAGATTTACTTTTACCATAGCTAAACTCACAGTTTCCCAGGCTTCACTTTCTATTTGACTTACATCCAAGTTTGCTGAAGAATACTGCATAAGCTCTTATCTGCATAATGTCTGTTTCACTGTTTCAGACACAGAGTAATACCTCATGAAGATGTTCTAGAAGCAGCATTCCCAAACAAGCTTTCTTTGTACCTCCTGTATGAAAACCCCCATCTCTGTCTACGCATTCACACTGGTCCCTTTAATTCTGGTTAAGATCAGCTATCCTGCAAAGTGTTACATTAGCTCTGTATATATTTATGCCCCTCAATACACTGCGTGACATACCACTGCAAGCACCAGGTGCTTTTATACTGCGAGTGCCTTTCTGAGCGCTGAGAACAAATCCTGCCTGTTTCACACTGCTTGTGAGCACGACTGTTTCACTGTAGGTGCTTCAGCTCCTTCAGGTCTTGTTA
Organism: Psittacus erithacus; assembly: GCA_009867235.2. Classification (NCBI taxonomy): domain Eukaryota; kingdom Metazoa; phylum Chordata; class Aves; order Psittaciformes; family Psittacidae; genus Psittacus; species Psittacus erithacus. The sequence continues at coordinate 42,656 of WYDI02006340.1, read as the reverse complement.
AACCCTCACATGGGAAACAATTTCCAAACTCCATTCTTATTTTCAAACTCAAGACCACCTTGCTGTTCCTCCACACTGAGCCATTTGTCCCATGATTCTTTATGACTAATCCATTCGCTAGGCACAGATCTTTTGCGCCTTATAACCTGCCCATAACAATGCCTGACTGTTTACTGTAGCAGAATGTTCACCTGATTTTTGTCAGGTCTTCTCCCAGTAGTACTCCGGCAGCCTTGGGGAAGGCAGTATAGAGCCTCACAGCTCCATAATGCTTCTGGAGGGCCGGGACTCTCAACAGGAGATCCAGGAAGAGAAGACAAGAAAGACAGGCGTCTGCACATACTTCTTTTGCCTTTTAGTTTCAGGAATGTGGACTAACATATTACACAACAACCGAAAGACGAAGAATAAGTTGTTACATGATGCCAATAGCCACCCACAATATTTTTTTTCTTCTTGGTAAGGAAGCCTTCCTGATTTCTTACCTGTGGAAAAGCTCATGCTTTGGAATACCATAAAGTAAGGACATCCACCCTTAAACAGTGAAAGCTGCTTTCTGCAGTACTTAAATATGGACTCCTAAACTGAAAGGATTTCCCACCCTTAAAAAACCTTTTTGTTTCAAAAGGAGTCTTCTCCCTATGAAGACACCACTTCTTGACATAGTTTGTGCTGCTGCTTTCAATTTCTATTGCAGTCTTCATGGACGGATCTTCTCCCACATTCTGGTACTTCCTCTGCAGACTGATTTTGGCTTGGACAGAGTTATATTTCTTCATAGTAGCTAGCATGGGGCTATGTTTTGGATTTGTGCTGGAAACAGGGTTGCTAACACAGGGATGTATTATCAGTTATTGCTGAGCAGTGCTCACAGAGTCAAGGCCTTTTCTGCCTCCCATTGCACCAGCGAGCAGGCTGGGGCGCATAAGAAGCTGGAAGTAGACACAGCCGGGACAGCTGAGCCCAGCTGATCCAAGGAATATTCCATGCCATATGACATTATGTCAGCAATAAAAGCTGAGGGAAAAAGGATGAAGGGGGGATGTTTGGATTTAGGGTGCTCATCTTCCCAGGTAACCGTTACATGTGATGGAGCCCTGAAGGTGGCTGAACAACTGCCTGCCAATGGGAAGTGGTGAATGAATTCATTGTTTTGCTCTGCTCGCATGCACAGCTTTTGTTTTACCTGTTAAACTTCATCTCTTTATCTCAGCCCACGAGATTCCTCACTTTTACCCTTCTTGTTCTCTCCTCCATCCCACCAGGGCTGGGAACAGGGGGAAGTGAGCAAGCATCTGGGTGGTGCTTAGTTGCCCACTGGGGTTAAACCACGACACTCTGGATTGACTGTTATCCCAAACCAACAACAAAACCACACAACCCCATCAAACACACCTTTGGAATAATTTTGTCAGCAGCTCAGCTTGCGCCCCATTACAGTAACTGCACTGCTTACTGCTGCATAGGTGAGTATTTCAGGCAAAAGTGTGTAGAAATACCATCTTAACTCAGGAATGAACCCGATATAGCACAGCGATCCCCTTAATGCCCAGTAGAGACCTCTGTCATGCAGCAAAGCACGAGAGGTTCTTTCTTCTGTATTTCAAAGAAAAAAGCCCAAAAGACTCTGGGTTTTCATGACATCTATCTCTAAATATATCCACATATCCAAGGCCTTGGGGTGTCCTGAAACATAAGACCCTGACCTACAGTTGTGGAAGGCTTCTTTGGCACATCCTCATGCTTACATGGGGAAGCATTCTCTGTTGTCACTGTTCACAGCCTTTCATTTTCTGTCACAGGGGTTTCTATTCCTGTTAAACTTTTCCCTCCAATACAAAAATGTTCAGCCTGCCTCTAGTGTGCCTTTCCTGGGTTTGTAGACTTCATTGTTGTTCCCTCTCTTCCAGCTCCTGCTTCCTGCTTGCCTTTCCCCTCCAACCCCCACAGTCATTACTCCTCCTCTTCAGCTTTGCCCGTAATTAAGGGTGAACACAGTCTTCTCAACAGTGTTATAAACGTAGACTTACACGGAGGTGATCCGTCTTCCACTATTGCATCCCACTTCCCTTTTATGCTACCACTTTCTTTGTCTGCTTGACTACACACTGAGCAACAGTTTTGGTGTGCCCTCCAAAAGGATACTAGAGGGGTTCTAGTAATTTCAAACCACCTACCTGTGTAACACTAGTTCAAATTATCCTTGCCAAACACCACTACATTTCAGCAAGAATAAATGCATCTAGTTACTTATCTAGTGTTTCCAAGCTCTCCAGGGAGTATGGTGCAGTTCAAATGGGAAAGAACAACAAAAATTTCCCCTTTCATTATTTGATATTGGGGGAAGGTTTGAGGGTGGTTTCTGTTGTTGTTTTAAAGGCACTAGGTCATTTGCTTGATAGTCTGAAGAAGATTTCTGGCCTTAGAGAAAGTTGTGAGGGAGCACAGCAGTTACACCACACACCAAAACCTCAGGATTGTAAACAAGCGCAAGAGAGGCACCGTACCTCACCCTGTAATTAAACTAAGTGACAGCTTTTATTCGTAAACAAGGCAGTACCACACACCCTCTCAACCATCAGCCTGACTAAGCCTGCAAGTTTACAGGACTGGTATCACAGCATTTTATCATTATAGCATTGCTTCTCCCACCCCTCCCAAGCATCTGAACTAGCATGACAGGACAGATAACCTAAGGCCATCTCAACACCAGAGACGAAAGAGAATAATGGTGAATTTGCTCCCACCTTGCATCCCTGGGAGATGCTGAACCGAACATCTGTGTTACAGCTTAGGCCGTGCATCCCTTCCAGAAGCATCCCTTTCTGGCAACTGCCATAGGGACCTCTCTGCCAGGGTGCTGATGGCACCACCGCCACACGGACAAGAAAGGCCATTAGAGGAAGGGAACCTGATGGGAAGAGAAGGGGAATCCTCCATTCACACAGTTTCTCTAAATTGCAGTATCTCAAGTTTGCTGCCCAAACAAAGAAGCAACAAGTTCAGTCCTCAGACCTCAACCCTCTCCAGAGCCATGCACTCCACAGGGCTCAGGCAGCATTTGACACCAAGTCTGTGTATGTTTATTTGCAGTTTCTCCAGAAAACAAACAAGACACAAACAAGGTATTTTTTTGCCTTCTCCCTCCTTTCTCCTGGAAACAGAAAACAGGCTGAGCCTTTGAGGCCAATGCTTCCTCCTCCCCTAACAGGGGCCATAGGGCGCACCAAACCTTGGAGCAAAACTAGTCATCTATGAGCAAGTGATGGAGAGACCTTGATCTCAGGCTGCACTCTACCTTTCATACAAGATACCCTTTGTCCCCAAAGTGGTGTGGTGTGCTGTGCTGTTCATACACAGGAGCACACCACAGTGTGTTTCATTCCTGTCACAGAGGGTCCTGCCTCGGCCCCTCTCCAGCAGCATTTCTAACCCTTCACATCAGCACTTCCACACAAGTTAAGTGTTTTTGTTCCCTTAGCACTAAAAGGAAAAACAAGTGCCTCAACGGAGAAAGAAGTCCCCAGATCATTGACTTCAGGTAGAAACCGTGGCTTTTACTAGAGACAGCTCTGTCCCCAGTCCACATTAAACCAACCACACCTTCAGTTTCAGCAGCAACAATCAGCAAATAATAAGATCCCAAAGCAAACCTTTGGGCCAGAAAGACCTAAAGAGCAATTTGCAGAGTACACATAAGTTGTTCCTTGCCTTTGTCTATACATACACCTAGATACCTGAAAGAATTATGGTCACTTCACGTTTCCATTTGCATGCTCCTCTTGGTTTCAGATGTCTAAATTACACTGTGCAACAAAAACTAGAAACTCACTGCCAGCTATGAGGGTTTCCTGTTCTCTGGTTTTCAGTGGTTTGTTCATACAAATGAGCCAAGTACCAAAATAATTCCTCATCCCCGTCATGAAAGCGCTACGTAGAACTCGCTTGTGATTTAAGAATCAGACACTTCTAAAACCAAGCAAGAATGGGATTACAGCTAATCACATTAGCCTGTAACTTTTTTTCCCCCTCTAAAAGCAGATTAAAGGCAGAGATGGGGAACTTCCCACATTCCCACACACCAGCTGCATTCTTCCAGACTAGGCGTGCTGAATGGCTAATAGAATTACCATCCACAGACCTAGGATTTTCAGGGATTACTCTGGAGAGGTTGCTTAAGGAACCCACTGGGCTGTAATTCCCAGCTTTGCACTACTGGAGGGGGACAGAGCGACCTTAAAATGCCATTGAGGAGCACACCAGAGGGAGTCCCAGGCTGAAGAAGCTGTCATCTGCATTTTGCAAGGGCTATGGAGACACTGATCTTAATTAAGTTTATTGAGAAGAGTAAAGAAATGAACTGAGAGCACAGGAGTGCAATGTCATTAACAAGAGAGGTGACAAGGAAAGGGAGAGGGAATCACCCTCCAAGGTTGATGCTGACATAGCTTTTTTTCAAAATGAAAGAGATCGGTAAGTTTTAATGTCTTACCAGTTCCTGCACCCTGGCTGAGAGCACGTGTGACTGATTTCAGTGCTCACCTTCAAACGACACTTGAAAATGGCTGGAAAACAACTGCTTTGTGTGCAGAGAACGGGAGGAAGACAGGAAAGAAAAATTCTGCTTACGTTCTGCAAAATGGAAGTCACTCATTTCAGATCAACTACCCACAAAACTAAGACCTACGCGATGATATAAGGCTACCTTTATGATCAGGATTTTCCATTTCTAAATGCCTAACCAAATACCTGAATAAATAGGCATACTCCATCCCCAGCAGCACCACACATACAATACAAATCACTATATGACGCTAAATATTTCTGAAGGATAAACATTGCAAGCTGGAACTTAGATCAAGTCCTTGGAAAGAAATGGGGAAAAAACCAAACAACTTTTAATTTCCTTTTTCAGTCAAGACACCTAAAACTAAGTTCAGCAAAGAGAAACAGGAAGTAGTTCAAACCAATCTAATTTCTACTCACGAAACAAAGACCCTTAATACAGATCTGGAAGAAGCAGCACTTTCTCCAAATGCTCTCAAACCCCAGTAACTTAAGGAACCCAGCTTTCTTGCACATGCATCACATACTGCTGAACACAGAAAAAACCCAAGAGCCGCACTCAGCCTGACAAGGCACTTGCACAGATGTGGAGCCATGGAATTAATGGCAGGAAAAAGGGATAAAGGAAGAGGCACTGAGCCCCCCAGAGGGACACTGAAACCAACAGAGGTACAACACTTTGGATTCCTGGGTATGCAAGAGCAGAGCATTCAGCAGAGATTATTACTGTATGATAATAATCACCATCATCATCAGTGCCAACTTTGGGCAACTTCTTTTTCCAGCACCAACCTACATTTAATTCAAACTGTTTCAAAACCTAACAAAACCCATCTGAAATCAAAGCAGCAACACCTATGATATTTTCTTAGCCTTCAAAGAGCTGTGCCTTTAAACATCACACCTGCACAAAAGGTCAAAACCCTTGCTCAGGTAGTTTGCCATGGAAAGGATCCTATTTTACCCCAGGGAATGTATCAAGTGTTTCATAGCTGGGTAAAAGGCTGAAACTGTTGTTTCAGAAGGAGCTGCAGGATGAGAGCTCGCAGCACATCTGTCCACACGGTGACCTGCTACATCTGAAAAACACAGAGAACAGTAAAAAACAGCAGGTGACTGTTTGTTCGCCTGCTTTGCAAGACTTCTCCACTAAAAGGACCACAGTTCAACTGTAAGAGCTGGAGACCCATCCTCATTCTCACCTTCAACATAAGACTCCACCAAGGCCCAGGCTGTTAGCTCTGACTGACAGGTATTTTACAGCATCTGTTTCTGAGGAGGTCTCTAACACATACCTAAAGATAAACAAATCATACTTGGCCTGAATGAATCTGTTTTGGCCAAAAACAAAACCCCAAAGAAGAAAAGATCTGCTGGAGCTGGATCAATTTTGCCTCTCTGCAGGGAGAGGGGAAATCATCATAACAAGCCATAAAGGACAGAGGAACAAATCAGGGAAATTCAGAAGGAGGGAGCAGAGGGGAGGAAAAAAAATCTCACCTCTGTCAGTGCCTTTAAGCAACAGAGCAGATACACAGCACAGCACAAAGGGCACTTAGCTATGGGACCAGAAGATTCAATAAAAGAGGAATTTAACTGGGAAGATTTTGGAAAGAGCTATGCCTATGAAAGGATCCCTAGACAATCTCGCAGACCTTTATCACCAGTCCAAGGACACTTCACTGCAGGATTTCTGAAGCAGCTGTATGCAGGACATCAGAGCATGATCCTCAAAACCACCTCAAGCTAACATCCAAACAGCACATACTCCTTTTCTACTCCAACTCAAATATATGTCGCTGTGTCATTCCCCCTTACCACCAAAAGAAGTCTCAACTGTTTATGGTGCAAAATAAAAGTAGCGAAAGATACAATCAAAGCTCAATCTGTTTCTTTCCTTATTATAGCAAAAAACCACCACGGAAAGCATACAAGCAATGGTACATGGTTTTCCACCCTTTCCCCTACCCCTCTCTCCTTGAAGTCGGGTAAAGCTGACCACTCCAAATCATGGCATCAGTGTCATTATCACTGCCTGCAAAGGAGCCTGAACAGCATCAAAACCAATCATTTGAGGTTGACTACACCTTGTGTAGCACCTCAAGAAGAGAGGAGAAAAAGAAAAAAGAGACTGGAAATTGTTATTCACCTTTCAGACACAGCCACCACCAGGACTCAGGACCTGTTTCATGAGAAAGAAAGGTGCAGAGCCAACGGGATCTGACATCGTTCCAGCAGAGGAGATGCTCAGTAGAGTTAAAAACAATCTGGCATTATGACAAGTGAAACTGATGCACAGACAGACCTCTCCACACCAGAGGCAGAGGGGCTGGCACAATGCTCCTCTTTTTCTTCTTAGGGACCAGACTGTTCTACTGCTGCTTCTCTTGGGGATGGGGACCATTTAGAAGCATTGCCAAGGTCATCAAGACCAGGGCCACACAAAATTCAGGTGATCACGCAACCCCTTGTATCAAAGAAAAGAAAGAGAAGGAAAGGAACTGAAGCTAAACACAGATGATTATCACTGAAGTGAACAGCACTGACAGCTTACCATTACAATTTTTCCCTCTTTTAAAAAACATACACGTTTTCAGTTCCGTCAAGCCAGCAGGTCTTCGAGGACACAGCAATACCTGTACCCCTCTAACTCAGCAGCCCTGGACTCCCCCTGAAGACTCTCTTCCCTTTAAGCCTCATTGTGTTGAATACAGATCGCAAACGACGAGTGAAGCTCTAGGTTTGCCACCCTGCTTCATGCCATAAAGGCCTGCCTGCCACAGCACACTAACAATCTCTTCTCATTTAAGTTCCAGGGTTTTTTAATCAGCATGAGTGCCAAGTCACATAAATGGTCCCTATTTTGGCGATGCCCAACTACGTACTGCCCGCACCTCCTCCTGCTCCAACCACTGCCAATGTTGGCTGCCCCTCCTGCTCCATCCACTTGCCAATGTTGGCTCCCTCAACTTGGAGTTATTTTTCTCCTTCCCCCTCTCAGACCCCAGCATTTAAAACATGCTGTGATTAAGAACCAGAGATGTCCCTTAGACTGGCTTTTCCCAGCACAGCCTCCCCCTGAAGAAACACTGCGTGTGGTATTTATTTAGAGAACACTAACCTCTGTGGACACACACCCGCCTTATGTACAGTACCGGGAGGAAAAACCATACCTGCTTCCAGCCATTTTATGAGCTTCATCTGCTGAATAGCTCATACAGCATCAATCATTTAGCACCCTACCACTTACAATCACAAGTACCATTGGCTGCATCTACTAAACAGCAAGTGTGCTGCTGGATAGGGGAGCTGGGCAGGAGGCTCTAGCAGTGAAGCTGGCCAAATGGCTGCAATGGACCTGCTGGCCACCTCCTATGTGCCTGAACCTCCGTAATTACCACATAATTACAACTCCCAGCCCATGTGCACTGGATTTGGGAGATACAAGGGCTTGACACAAGCTGTTAATTCTCTCACCAACTGTGCTCAGTATTTTGCACTCTGAGCACTTGAAACCATGACCCCTTCTACTCTACCTAACCACTCTACACCACTGTGTATTGTAGCTGACCATCCTGAACATATACCTTACCAGGTAAATGTAACTGGAACAAAGTCTTACAAGTTACCCTCCTCCTTCTGTTTGAGGAGGAGGAAGAAAAAAAGCCTTCAGACAGTTAAAAGACAACAAAAGGCATGGTCAATAGCCAGCTGCTAAGGCCCAGTAGGACCTCTTGCATTTTAGAGCAGCAAGTTCAATCAGAACAGAAATACAAATGGGAGGGGATAAAAATCCAGGCTAGATGCGATCCAGGAGACTCAGTCTCCCTGCACAAACACTGTGCCAGCACACACACAGCGCCTATTTTCACTCCAGCCCATGCCACAGTCAACTTACTGCATCTCCTCTGCCCAAATCCACTCAAAGATGTCTCCCTCCATTCATTAACAGTGCTCCCCTACTCCAAGTCTTACTCAGGATGCAGCTCAACACAGAGCTGACTTAACATGTCCTAAAACCCACAAACCATATTTCTTCCTCACATGATAGCTGGACCGCATCGCAGGAATGACCTGTGCTTTACAGTGCTGCTCCCTTTCAAGGGCCAGCTGAGCATGTTTCATTTGATCACATTCACAGGCTCAAAGCAGCTCAGCCTGAGGGGCACAGTCCTGTCAGATTACATGATAACTGCTAAGCCATTCCCATTTACACCCTTTCTCAGTGATGCAGCTGCATCTAAGACAAATGAACAAAGCCGGAGAGTTTGCAGATAACATCTGCCAACTGCCACCAGCGCCAAGGAAGAAGGGGCAAAGGAAGGCTGCCTGGGAAGACACAGTCACCCTCCGGTTGCAGAAGCTGGGATCACACTCAAGCAAGCTTTTCAGAAACACATGAGACAGCACTAGCCTCAAGCCTCTGAGGAACTAGCAATACACAGCAGCTTAGAGGGATGAATTTCATACTTGCCTTGTTAGGGACCGTGTGTGCAACTCCGAGTACATTAAAAACACCGGAGTACACGATTTACCGGCCCTCCCTCCCCCTTTTCTCCTTTTACCCCCATTAGTTCTAAGAAATCAGAGACCACACAGGAAAAGCCAAGCACACAATGGCAGGAAAAACAACTGTGTTGTCCAAGCACAGAACCTTAAAACTTAGGATTCGTTCCCTGTATTTGTTTCAAACCTCTTGCCAAAGCTTATCCTCACTGCCTCGGCTTCACCTGAAGAACCAGAACATTTACACGTGTACACTCTTCTCCAAGGTTATTCCAAGATTATTATTTGCAAGACAGCTGGCAGATTAGAGGCATTATATACATATTACATGCTCTAGTATAAGCTCTTACACAAGGAAAGGGATTTCTGAAGCTCTTAGAACTATCATGAGGTTTCTACAGGCAGTTTTATATGAGCCCAGGCTTAAATAAGAGTCTGGCAATGTGTATTAAAGTTAACGTTATGCATAGAAGAATAGTTTACACACAGGAAGAACGTTTAGTTGTCTTTGGGTACACGTATGGGATTTAGCTCATTCGTCAAGTCCTACTGTAGTCCATGTTCTGAGTTACAGGAAGAATAAAGAAACATAATTTCATCCAGACAAGGAGAAGTGTACACAATTTTTTAAGCTTTAAAAGGAAAGTAATGAATTATTTCTGTGTACTTAATCTGACAAGACAGCCAAACAGAACCAGGTTAAAACAAACCAAAATGGTATTCCTTTTCCCAGGCATACTTTCCTCCTGAAACCTGTACCAAACAGAATGCATGCAAGAAATGTGTTTACCAGTGGGTCACGATTCATTCTCCCAGCTGACAGCTAGAAAGACTGGCTCCCAGAAATGAGAATGTAACTTCCAATTCACAGGAGCACGACTGCACCACTGCCTTCTGTTAACAGGAGGCAATGGGGATTAGAATAAGTCATGAGTAGTTGCAAACCCTACAGTATCCTCTGACATCAACATATTGCCCAATCCAACACAAGCAATTTTTGCACTTGGTTTGCCTCATCTCACCGTAAGCTTTCACCTGCTTCAGATTGTTATTACAATACTTAACATTTGTATAAACAGTCTGGTGTAGACAGAACATGAAAGGTACTTCAGGTAGAAAAATACCTGTGTGTTATCTAAACTTCCAAAATTGACAGATTTTATGTTGATTGTGCCAACATAAGATTTATGATCACTGAGAAAAGCTGGAAATTATTTTAGTATTTTAAACCTCCAGTGAATTCTCACATATATACATTTCCTACAAGCTACATACCACAGCATGAGAAAATATGATGCAACATCACCAGCCTTACAGAACAATCAGTACTTAGAGCAGAAATCTCCATAAGCTTCCTCCCCATTTCATTTGGAAATTAAGTTATTGCTATAACAACACGCTACTGTAATTATGCTGCAGAAGAACACAGTTATCATACTTTATCTACAACTCTGCATTCATTATGGGTCAGTAGCCATCACACCACAGAGAAAACGTAATTGCTACTGCAGGCCTGCAGAGCAGAGAAACCACAGTATCTCTGAAATGTAACATCATGGAAAAAGAGCCTGTACTTTCTCTCTCATCAAATGAAAAGCACCGCTGGGATAAGAAATTGACTTTATAAGCCAAGAAACATACACAACACAGAAGTTGAGTTTCTGGCTTCCCATCATAACTTGCAACTGCAAACACAACTGAAGTGCCATTTAGAAATCCTTTAAAAATCAATTAAAAAAGGCAAGCAAAATTGTCCTTTGCGTAAGGTCACAGACAACGTACAACTGAGACTTTCCCCATTTCCCTTAAGCGTACTTAATAGTACCTTCTGATATTGTCCAAAGAGATGGCAGAAAGGCGAGAGTAAGAGAGGAAAGCCTGTGATACAGAAGCAGCTAGCTACAGTCCCATCCTCTGGAGCCATACAATTCAGAAGAATGATTATAGTACTGAATCCCGGACTACCAGGTATACACATTCAAAATAGATGGAAAATCACTAGTCTCGTTTTTCCACCGCAAGATGCTACTTGACTGCAGTTTCCCTGCAATTCCACCAGCATAAGCAGCAGGCTAGTCCTTGTCATTTGCAAATTTAGCATCTATTTTTTCATGCCACATGTAGGAAATTCAACCAGGACGTGAAGGCTCTGCTCCATCCTGCTCACCCTCTGCCCGCACAGAGGAGTGACAAAATGAAGCAAAAGAGCTAAAGGTGGAAAACAGTGTTCTGGGTAGACTTCAGATGCAGGTGAACACCATCCGAGTCATTACATGTTATATACTCCACATATGCTATTGCCTCTACGTTGCTGGTTGCTTTCAGAGTTTAATGCAGGGGCTGAGGCCAGCTTAGCAGAAGCTCTGCAAGGAGGAGGTCATAACACACTGAAAACAGCACAGAGAAGAAATCCCCCTCCCAGTAAGAGGGCAATCAAGCAGAAGTTCAGAAGACAGCTCGAGGCTCGGACAAGGAAAGGTCTGGAAGAGCCCTGAGGCCTTGGGAGCACAGCTGCCTGCGGAGAGGAGGGAGGGCATGGAGTAAATAAAGGGTCAGGCAGGAGCCTCCTCCCACCCCCCTGACCCAAATAAATCATTAAACTTTTCAGAGAGCAGCAAATCTCCTTCCCCCTCCGGATTAAAAGCAGACTTACAGGAATGTTTGTTAGCAGACTGCCCTCACCCTGGGTCATTCCTGATGCACATCAGCTAACCACACGCAGTAAACTACTTTAACGATGCCCTCGATTAAAGAGGAAAAGTTTATTCCTAAATTAAATGATACCTTTAAAGACAATTAAAAAGCTGGCAGGATGTGGGATACAATTCTCATTCTGCTTCCCTGGAAGGTTTGATGACCATTAGACAAGTGTCTGTGGTGTAAGAGTATCCCTCTGAAATACCTACTGGCCTTTCACCCTCCTGTAGTGTAAGGTGAACTGAAATTCAAGGTCTCAGGTCTACCATCCAAGGAAGAAGACAGCAACAGTTGTTTCAGAAGACAGCTTTCAGGCTGCTCACAAACTAAGAAAAGCTGAGTGCCTATGGGATTTCCACTGAAATTTCAGGAAGCAATGTTTTATCCCAGCACCAAGTATGTTTTTGAAGATTTCATTTGCCTGCCTACATGCTTCTCATAATGATCACGCTATTAAAAGAGGGGAAGCTAATAGTAAAAAATAAAGGCTAATTTACATCTCACTGCATAATACCACAGAGATAAGCAGGTAACTTTAAAAATAAATTAAAATATATGACACAGATGAGCAATATTGCAAAAATATCCATTACAATGAAGTTCAGTACAAAAGAAGCAAGAAAAAGGGGAGGAGAAGTGCTTGTTCCAGGGGAACAAGTCAGACAAACAGGCACACGCCACAGACGCTAAGGAGAAGAAACAGTCAGCGGGATGGCCTTCTTTATCACCCCTGAGCTAGTAAGAAATCTCTGTTCTTAGGAATCAAAGGAATGAGAGGACGTCCCTGAAAAAAAACTACATATTTTGTGAACTCAGACTGCCGTAGTCCTGCATGGGAGTCAGGTCTAACCCCATATTGCCTTCTCCAGCTTAGATGAGACACCGACATGACAGCATCAAGGAGCTCTGGTATCATCCATAAACTGGTATGTTTTACAACTAAAGAAAATGAACATTGCAAACACTTTCCAGGGCCAAAGCCTCCAGGTGATCTGCTCTCAGAGCCAAAATTTCTCCTTAGACACAGCAAGATAGATGCTGGTGCTGGGCATAGAGAGCAAATGCACCAACTCAAACCCCGCTATGCGAATGGCCCGTGACATCAGGGCAGACTGAATAAAGGTGGCACGTACCCTCTCCTTACACCTCCTGAGCAAAATCCCTGCCTTCTAAGTCTGCAATAAACCCTCCTTACCTTCAAGGAGTAAAAACCTCAGTGCCCAAAGGCATCCCAGCCGACAAAACACTTTTGTTGATATGCTAAAACCTGAAGACACAGGAAAGGCAATAGCTCAGAGAAGCTGGACCTCACAGCACTGCGGGTACAGCATGGATTTTCTGATTCCTTCATACCAAAGCAGGCTTGTAAAATGTGTGTTAAATGGCTGACTTTTGTATTAGGTCACAAGCTCCATGTGAGGACACCAAACTTCCTCCTAACATTCTTGCAAGTGCTCACTTGTACTGTAACAAAAGGCCAACATTGCTCTGAAAGTTTCTTTTATAGACTAACTATAGCTAACACAATGCTAAATAATAGCATAAAAATACTTCAGCCCCTGCTCCCCCCCCCCGGGCAAACAAACCTCAGAATATATATAACGATAATTTGACCTTCCTGGTATTTTTCCATTTCTTTCCTCTCTATAATCAAATGTGTTCCAAAAGGAAAATAGATATTTTGAACATACACCTCCAAGCAAGTGTCGCAATTATTTTCAGAAAGCCTGGTAATAGCTAAGTAGGAGTAAAAAAAAAAAGGAAAAATAAGTAATATTTGGCAAACCCTGGGTTTGTCCTTACTTCTTTATTTATTAATGGCTGTCATGCTGCTTTGCCTTTGGAGGACAATGCAATTTTGGCAGCACTACTTTCCCCTTTGCTTCTGCGCAGCAAGCATTTTGACATCTTCTGGTTACAACCAGACCCCATTTTGGAAGACCACACCGATGCTTCTGGGAAGAGCCTGGTAACAGGCTCACTAGCTCTCTCTCTAAGGAGTACCAAGCTCTGCTTCACCAGCGCTAGAACCAGTATAAGTGCACTGGAAGGGGATGACACAAATGAAAACAAAACCAATCCCCTCAAAACCAAACCCAGAGATAAAGCAAAAAGCCAACCTTTTTTCACATAGATAACAACAGGAACTGAGAAAGCCACTGATTTTTTCATGCCTCCCAATTAACCAAACCGCTCAAACCTTGGAAGAGTAACACGTATATGAAAACAATCCTGGCGTGTTCTTGTCCTTTCACAATCACCAAGGGACATTCATCTTCAAATACTCCCTCACAGAAGGTTTCATCCACAGGGCTGACCCAGGCGTTTCCTTTCTGGCACACTCAGTTTTGTTCCCCGACAGTCCCAGGCAAGGCTTGCAGGCAGCAGTGGATGTGCATACCTGGGAGCCAAAGAGCCTCCCTTCCACTCTGTCACCAACTCGCAATTACAGTTACTTGCTGAAAGCCACAGCACCCCACAGCACGTAAGATAAAAATAGCAGCACTTACTTGCTTTGGTAAAGAATTGCTTTTTAAGGGACCGTTATAGTAGCAGAACAATTAGAGCTTACTTTTAAACATTTATACTTATAGTTCCTAGGGAATATGCTCAGTAGTCTGTTCAATTCTTTAATAATCTGATGAGAACAATCCAATTTAAAATTCTCCAAATCTCTTCCCATTCCAGCGTCCCAAATGATGTAACAACCTCTTAAATAAAGTTAGCGATTGCTCATTAACAATGCAAAGCCTTCACTGTAGTTTTTGCAGTAGTTTTGTTGAGAATTCATGGATGCCTGAAGAGATGGTGCTCCACAGCAAAACAATTTGTACCTTTGGAAGAGCTAGTTTAGCGCAACTTGTAACCTGTGAGTTGGTAAAGCAATATGGATGGCAGATCTGCACAAAGTTTAGAAACACTGGCACAGAGAAACCAAATACTGATTCCTGGTCCCAGTATCAAAGAAAACAACGTGTCTACTAATACCGGAATCAAGTGCAAGGACATGCCTTGCCTCCACAGCTACTCCCACTGTCAGCAGGAAGAGGATCTGCATCCAAACAAACACTGCCCTTTGCCTGGCTGGTATTTAAGGCACCGCACGCAATCATTTTGTTTAACTGCACTCAAGGCTACAATCAGGTCCTGACCAGACACCCTCTAAAGTAAATCCTATGACATGTGAGTCAGGGCAACAAACTGCTGGGAAAGCCCAGGTTTGGGGTTAGCCCACTGATTGTTCTTTCAGTTTGGGGCTCGCATTTCGCAAGTTTTTCCCCAGACTGGAGAGCACTTGGGGCACAAGCACACAGCCACCATGAGCGAGCACGACGGCAGCCAGCAGGTCACACGGAAAGTGCCCCAAACCCCGCACGTTCCACTGCTTCTGGGCAGCAGGAAGCAGTTACACACGCACAAACCAAGCCGGGTTTCCCATCAATGGCCTTTTTCATTCCCGAGTCAAGAACGGAGGCAGTTGTTCACCGGCGGGGTTCACACCACCCTTGGCCCCAGCGCCCCGGAGCCGTCACTGCGTGTGGAGGAGCCCCGGTGCCGCCCATTCGTTACCCTTTGCCGGTCGCGTTCCGGTCGGGTACCCGCAGAGATTCGCAAGGGCAGCTGCCCGTTTGCATCCTCGGCCCCCCAGAGACGAGCTACCCAGGTGTAAAGCTATGGCCGGGGCCGGGCACATGGAGCCGCGGATGCCGCTTGCCCCGTCCCACCCCCCCTTCCCGGCTCCCGCTGCCCGCGGCGCCGCGCAGGCCCGGTCCGGCGCTCCCGCCGCCTCCGGCACCCGCCGCAGGGGGGTCCCCCGCCACCGCAGCCCCCCGCTGCCGGTGCACCCGGGAGCGGGCTCATCCCGGCGGGCCCGGCCGCGCTCCACCTGCCCGCCGCAGCCGGGCTCCGTACTCACTCCGCGTAGCCCGTGGTCCAGGGCAGGCGCCGGGTCTCCTTGCTAAGGATGAGGATGGGGCGGGCGATATGGTCGGCGGAGCACTCCACCTCGTCCGGGGACAGTCCCAGGAACTCGGGTCTCCCGTAGGGGAAGCGCAGCGGCAAGTCCGCTCCGCTGCCGTGGTCGGCGCCCGCGCTGCCAGCCATGATGCCGCCCATGAAATTGGCCACGGCGGACTTCACCCGCGTGAGCATAGTACCCCCGCCGGCGGCGGCAGCGCCGGAGCCGCCGCGCAGGGCGGGAAGAGGGGCGCGCCGGCGGGCAGCGCTGCTGCTGCTGCGGCGGCGGCGGCAGCGGCGGCTCCGGCAGCCCCCGCCGCGCTTCCGCAATGGGGGCGCCGAGCGGAGCCGGGCGGGGGAACGGAGGGGCTCAGGGGCAGCCGCGGATCCGCGGCCTCATTGCAGCAGCGGCGGCGGCCGCAGGTTTCCCCCTCCCGGCGCGGCGCTGGGTGAACTCAGCCCGGCGGCGGCGGCGGCGGCTGCTGAGTCATGTGATAGCGCGGCTGGATTTGCCCGGGCGCTTCCTGCTCCTCCTGCGGCACCGGCGGGCTCCGGGCACACGCCGGGCACGGGCGGCTCCCGCCCACCTCCCGCGCCGGGAAGGGGGGCGGACAGCGGCAGGTGCGCGGCGGGCGGGGCCGGGCCGGGCCGGGCCGCCCCTGGCTGCCTGCGGCGGGGCCGGGAGCGGCGCTGCCCTTCCCGCGGCCGCCGGTCGGTGAGCGCCCCGGGAGCGCTAGGGCTTCGGGGCTGGCCGGCGGGAGGCGACCGCTCGCCGTGCGCCCGTCCCTGCTGCCCCACAGCTGAGCCACCGCAGGGCAGGCGGGACGCTTCTCCCAGCCCCCGGCAGAGCCGTCTGAGCTACGGGATGTGGGACAGGGCTCCTCTTGAAGGGTTTGCCGTCCTTCCCCTCAGACGCGTCGCGGATGTTTTCCCTACAAAGTCATTTGCTAGAAAGAAGAATTACAAGTCCCCGTCGCCGTGAGGGCGGGCCAGCGGCAGTAGCCTGAAACGAGCCCCGTAGCCGGCCGTGGGTTCCCCCTGCCTGCCAGCTCCGCGGCCGAGGTGGGGCAAGTAGCCCCAGGGTGATCTGCACCCAGCCAGGGCTCCGGGATGCTGCCATGGAGCAAAAGCGAAAGGACAGTATCTTCGAATCTCTGTACATAGATGTTCTATCCCTTCCTCAGGCTGTGTCATATTGACCATGTCATACTCATTTACCAAAAAAAAAAAAAGCCAAACAAGAGAGGTCTGCTACAAGTGGTGGTCACCCAAATGTGTGGCAAGATTGCAGGTTTGGGTCTGCCAAGTTTCAGGCAAACAGGGGTGGAGGGAGCATAACAGGAGTATGTAGGAAGCTATTCTCTGTTGCAACGCTGTGGCAGTGCCCTGCGATGTTGCAGTGCTCCTGAGAGCTGCTAGTCTCTCTGGAAGTCAGAGTGACCTGAAAAACGGAGCGGGTAGATACGGCGCGCCAGGAGAGTAGCAGGGAAAAGGTGGGTTTGTCATCCTACATGGGAAGTGGGGATGATCGGCTGTCAGCGAGTTGGCTCATACTGAAAATCAGCTGGTGTGCCACTGAATGCACACTGCACAGTGTTGGAGACTAAGCCCTGTGAGCTTGTTCAGTTTCTGATTATTAAAGAGCACCCTGAGAGCTGAGTTCCAATAGCGCCTGTGTTTGCTCCAGGCTCTTTGTGTACAGACATGAGAATAATGTAAAGTTGTCGTGACACCAGTTTTTGTGTTAAAGCTGTCTATTAATAAAGTCTGCAGAGCCAAAAGTAGATTAATGAAGAGGGATGCTGAGGGTGTGTTAAGTGGTACCTGAAGTAGAGTTGGGAAAATATCCATCCCAAATTAAACATTACAGATAAGCCTCTTTTGGGAGGAAGGGGTTGTTTTTCTTATCTCATGTTTAGCTGTTTCCAGGGCTGATGCTATAGATATTTTGAGGAGCAGTAAACCTCTCTTAGGTCAAAGAAATACTTGACATTAATAACTCCCCATTTGATTACAGTATAGTGGAAACCTTGTCATTCTTCCTTTCATGCATTTGCTTTGCTTTGCTTCCTGATTATGTTACAGAGGTCATTACTTTCAAGAAAAAAACTCACTAAATAAAAAGAAACAAAAGACATTAATATTCAGGGTTTCACCTGGATGCCATAACAGGCAGCCATTCACCCATATTTCAGAGTTTCAGGGGAAGGCAAGCCTGAGGTTGTGGGATTCCCAAAGCCTTGTGGCTTCTCGATTTGGTGGCCTGAATCATATTTGATTTGGCTGGTTCCAGTTCATTCCTAGCCCGTTCCACTCTCTTCAGACTACCTTTTGTCTGCTAGGTGGCCAGTGGTTTTCATCAGACTGACACTCCAGTGCCTATTTCCCTCCCTAATGCTTTAACGGACTTGCCATCTGGAAAATGCTGGAGAAGCAGGGCATGAGCAGAACTTGACATGTATCCTGGAAAGGCTTGTTTTTTCCTGTGTAAGAGTAGAGCCCATCACATGTTACCAGATCTACTCCTGGAGATGCTAAGGCAGCAGACTAAACTTTGCAGGGGTTTTGACTCAAAGACTTTGAAAAATGCTAATGACAAGCTCAAACAGAGAGGATGCAGTGTTTTGTCCTCCCACTCCACCTGTGGTCACTATTTTGCACAAAATATGAGGGAGAAATGTAAGGGAATATATGTAGGCTTGTTAGAGTTTAAATGATTATCTGTGTGAGATGACAAGGAGAAGCTCAGATCAGACGTATGGGGAGACAGCTTAATGGCTCACCACTCAAAACAAATCTGTGTGCTGTTTGAAATTCAATGGATGCCTGCCTCTGGTACAAGGATGCTGTAAGGATACAACAGGTATGATGTGGCCTCTTCACACGGAAAGTAGGCAGCTCTTCTGAGAGGCACAGAGGTACCCATTTCCCAACCTGACACACTCTGCAGAGTTCTGTCAGAGATATCACTGAGAGACTACCAAGCCTCAAGCAGTCCACTGGCTATTATCCACTGGTGTTTCATGGTGGGCACCACTCATACAGGATTAAAGGGAGGGCAGGGAAAGGCGACCTTATAACAGGGGGTCTTCTACAGGCCACATGACCAGGAAGACCAAGCAGAAAAGGCCCTCTATAGATGGATAGGAGCCATCTCATGTTCAAGAGCCCTGGTCCTCATACAGGTCTTCAGCCATTCCAGTATCTTTTGGAGGAACAGCGCAGCAGGGCATAAGCAATCCAGGAGTTTCCTGGAATGTGTTGATGATAACTTCCTTCTCCAAGTGATAGATGAGCTGAGGATAGGTGCTATCCTGGACCTTGTTCTCACCAGCAGGGAGGGGCTGGTGGAAAATGCAAAACTCAAGGGCATCCTTGGCTGCAGTGACAATGAAATGGTGGTGTTCAAGATCATTAGGGCAGTGGGGAGGGCGCACAGCAGGCACGCTACCCTGGGCTTCAGGAGAGCAGACCTTGGCATCTTCAGGGATTGGCTTTGTAGAATACCATAGGATAAAGCCCTGGCAGGAAGAGGGGTCCAAGAAAGCTGGATAATATTCAAGGATCACCTCCTCTAAGCTCAGGAGTGATGCTTCCTGACAAAGAGGAAGTTGGACAGAAGCACCAGGAGGCCTGCATGGATGAACAAGGAGCTCTTGGGCAAACTCCAACACAAAAAGGAAGGCTGCAGAGGGTGGAAACAAGGACAAGGTAGCTTGAGAAGAACACAGAGAAATTGTCCAAGCAGCCAGGGATCAGGTTAGGAAAGCTAAAGCCCTGATAGAATTAAACCTGGCCAGTGACTTCAAGGGCAACAAGAAAAGCTTCTATAGTTATGCTTATGGTAAAAGGAAGACCAGGGAAAATGTGGTCCCTCTCTGGAAGGAAACTGGAATCCTGGTTACCTGTGATATGGAGAAAGTTGAGGTACTCAATGACTTTTTTGCCCTGGTCATCACCAGCAAGAGCTCCAGCCACACTGCCTAAGTTTCACAAGGCAAAGGCAGGGACTGGGAGAATGAAGAACTACCCACTGTAGGAGAAGATCAGCTTCAAAACCATCTAAGGAACCTGATGTTGCACAGGTCCATGGGACCTGATGAGATGCATCTGCATGTCCTGAGGGAACTGGTGGATGAAGTTGCCAAGCCATTATATATCCTATTTCATTATCATATATATCGTATTTCAGAAGTCATGACAGATTGTGGAGTTCCCACCTACTGGAAAAAGGGAAACAGCCCTCATTTTTAAGAAGAGAAAAATGGAAGACCTGGAGAAGTAGAGGCCAGTCAATTTCACCACTGTGCCTGGCAAGATCGTGGAGCAGATCCTCCTGGAAGCTCTGCCTCAGCATATGCTCTTAGAAAATGAGGAGGTGATTGGTGACAGCCAGCATGGCTTCGCTAAGGGCAAATCATGCCTGACAGACTTGGTGGCCTTCTGTGACAGGGTTACAGCATTGGTGGATAAAAGAAAAGCAACTGACATCATCTACCTGGACTTGTGCAAGGCATTTGGCAGCCCCACACAACATCCTAGTCTCTAAACTGGACAGACATGAATTTGATGTATGGACCACTCATTAGATAAGGAATTGGCTGGGTGGTCATACTCAAAGAGTTGAGGTCAATGGCTTGATGTCCAAAGTGTAGACTGGTGACAAGTGGTGTTTTTCAGGGGTCACTGTCGGGACCGGTGCTGTGTAACATCTTTGTCGGTGACATGGACAGCGGGATTGAGTTTGCCAATGACACCAAGCTGTGTGGTGCAGTCAACATACAGGAGGAAAGGGATGCCATCCAGAGGGACCTTGACAGGCTTGAGAGGTGGGCCCTTGCATACCTAATGAAGTTCAACAAGGCCAAGTGCAAGGTTCTTCACCTGGGCTGGGGCAATCCCAGGTGCAGCTACAGGTTGGACAGAGAACTGGTTGAGAGCAGTCCTAAGGAGAAGGACTTGGGGGTGTTGGTCGATGAGAAAATGAACATGAGCTGGCTTCAGTGTGCGCTCACAGCCCAGAAACCAGCCATATCCTGGGCTGCATCCAAAGGAGTGTGACCAGCAGGTCGAAGGAGGTGATCCTGCCCCTCTACTCTGCTCTCGTGAGACCCCACCTGCAGTCCTACATTCAGCTCTGGTGTCCTCAACACAAGAGAGGCATGGATCTGTTTGAGCAGGTCCAGAGAAGGGCCACAAAGATGATCAGGGGGCTGGAGCACCTCTCCTATGAAGACAGGCTGAGAGAGTTGGGCTTGTTCAGCCTGGAGAAGAGAAGGCTGGGGAGACCTTTCAGTGCCTAAAGGGGGCCTACAAGAAATCTGGAGAGGGGCATGTAGTGACAGGACAAGGGGGAATGGCTTTAAGCTGAAAGAGGGTAGATTATTCTTAGAGATGAGGAAGCAATTCTTTACTATGAGGGTGGTGAGGCCCTGGCACAGGTTGTCCAGAGAAGTTGTGGCTGCCCCATCCCTGGCAGTGCTCAAGGCCAGGTTGAATGGAGCTTGGAGCAACCTGGTCTAGTAGAAGGTGTCCCTGCCCATGGCAGGGGGGTTGGAACAAAATGGTCTGTAAAGTCCCTTCCAGTCCAAACCATTCTATGGTTCTATGAATAGTATATATGCTTTGATTTCAGTTCTCTCTGGGAAAGAGGATGGTGTTATTCACTTTTGAGTCAAAGGTGAAGACTCACTTCTCAAAGGAAGTAATGGTCAGGCAAGTTCCTCAAATCTCCTAGCCTGCAATTCATCTGGTCTAGGCCAGACTTTTCTTCAGTGGAGGGTAGACCTCTGAATGTTTAGATACTGACTTCAAATAAAATGTTGAGGCTGAATTCTCTGTGCCAGTGTTTGAAAATTGACTCTGTTGACTTCTGCAACCTCATGACTAATGCAAAGGAAAGATGGGTAGGTTGGATTTTTATAAAATGGAAACTTATTTGAGATAAATATACTTTTCTCTCTGAATTGCTAAGCATGCTGTGGAGCTAGGGAAGCTGTGTGTGGGCCTGAAACACATTCACATGAGCTCTTTGAAGCATCTGAATTATGTTATACCACCTTGCTATGCATCATATTCAGCATTCAGTAAATTCAAGAGCATTTTATTCATGTTTAATACAGATTTACATGGAGAATACTCTAAACTTGTATACAATGATAAAATAATTCTGATTGGAGATGACTCTGAAGCATGTGCTCCACCTTCTTTGTCAAAACAGGGCCAAATTTGAAATTACATTGCATTGAATCTTGTTCAGTTGAGTTTTCAGTATTTCCAAGGATGAAGATACCACAGCCTCCCTGGGCACCAATTCCAGTCTTCAAACACCCACTCGTGGGTTGTGGTGTTTTTCATGGTATCTATTTGGGATTTCTGTTGTTGCAGTTTGTGTCATCACCATTTGCCTCCAAGAAGAATTACTCTTCCCTCTCTATACCCTCTTCATAGGTAGTTGAAAACAGCAATAGAGTTTCTTCCCCTTTGCCTTGGCTTCTAAAAGCTGAACAAATCCATTTCTTTCAGAATGTTCTTGTGACAACCCTGGTGGCCCAGTGCTGGACTCACCCCAGTAGGCTGGCTGGGACGCCCCAGACTGGACACAGTACTATCACTCACAAGTGCCACTTAGCGGGGTATGGTCACCTTCCTTGACTATTGCTAATACGCCCTGGTATGTAGTTACCCTTCATTGTTGCAAAGGCACACTGATGGTGCATATTCACTTTGTTGTCTCCCAGGACTCTCAGGCCCTTTCCTGCGCAGTCGCTGTCTCAACAATAAGCCCTCAGTGAGGATTTACTCCATTCCAATTGCAGGACTCTGCATATGTTCTTGACGAACATCAGGAGGTTCCTGTAAGCCCATTTCTCCAGCTTGCTGAGATCCCCCCAAGTGGCAGCCCTGCCCTCCAGCTGTCAACTTATCCCCAACAACCTGGGCAAAAAGGAACAAATACTTAAACTCACCAAAAAGCTTATGCCTATCATAACCTCTTTGTAGGTTCTGTACGTATACAGAATCATATAATATCTGAAGTTGGAAGGGACACATAAAGACCAGAGAGTCCAGCTCTCTGCTCCTGGCAGGAGTAACTAAAGCTAAAACGTATGACTAAGAGCATTGTCCAGATGATCCTTGAACTCTGACAGGCTTGGTGTCATGACCACTTCCCTGGAGACCCTCTTCAGTGATTGACCATCCTCTCTGTGAAGAACTTTTCTTAATGCCCAGTCTGAACTTTCCCTGATGCAGCTTCGTTCCATTTCCTTGTGTCCCATTTTTGCCTTTCTAGCCACATTTACAGAACTGTAACAAAATTCCCTTTGAAATAAAGAAAAAAGTTTGCTGTCAAGACTGGCTCTGGCTCTTGAGTACTTGAGCAGAGGGTATATTGTACAGAGCAGCTGGTAGTGTATCCTATGAAAGTGCATTGGCTCAATATGTTTACACGTTTTCTGATCATAACAATTACTTCTGTTGCAGGCCCTTTTTTTGCTTCTTTTGCAGAACACGGAAATACTTGGAGCTCTGCCTCATAGGGATATGGAGTTTATTTCTACAGCCTAACTTACTTGCTTGTAGCTTGTATATACCTTACCTCGCTTGCTTGCTCGAAGGTTTGTTTTCTGTTCTTTCCATGCTCTGAATAAAAGCAATGGGAGAATTCCCAAAAACTTTGGTGAGAGAAGAAGTAGGTGAATGTGAGATGAATGCGCTATTTCTGCAGGCCTGAATGTCTCTGTCGTATTATCACAGATGTGCTGAATATCCGCAGGTGTGAATTCAGCTGCCAAACGAGTTTGGAAAGTGTGTCAGAATAGGTGTCTGACATTATGGTGATGAGGCTGTATCTACGGGGGAAAGAACAGTTTTGAAGAAAGAATTGGTTGATTTTCCCAGGCAATCCCCCAAACAAAAACCACTTGGGGTCTTACTTTTTTCACATGATTCTGCTTAAGAAGATCACCATGTCCTGTGGTGATCAGTGGAGATATTCTTACTTTTTCAGAAGTACTGTGCAGCATTTAATAAGCATGAAGAAGCTCTGTCTCTGAAGGAAGGCCCTTCAGAAGCACAGTGCCTAAGGCATCATAGTGATGTGGAGGACAAAATGCCACTTACGAAAGCATCAATCCTACTTCCTGCATCTCCCATCTGCTCCTGCAGCAGCCCCCAGCATTTCTAGGCTTATCAGAGCTGATAAAAGCAAAGTCATTGGTGCTCTTTGCACCAGTTTGCAGGCAGGAGCACCAAGTACATTTAAAGATAAATAAATACCAGCAATACTTGGAGGGGTCTGTTTCTTCTACTATGCCTGATTTCTACTGCGCCATCCTCTAGTCAAGTATTAATTTCACACATGGACTTCCTTTTGAGACACTTCTGGGACTGACATTCAGAGAGAGTATCTCCAGTAGGACATGGTTAGTGTGATGGTCCAATCCAGTCCCCCAAGGACCCAGGTAGTTCCACTGAAGGCTGCAGGCCCAAAAGGCCAAATCCACAAAATGGTATCAGTGACAAATTTCCATATATTTCATTCCCAAGCACAAAATTTAGGGCAAATTGTTCTTTTTCCATTGCTGTCTTAACCATAAGGTGACCAAAACCTGGAAGTATTTTTGCTTTGACAGACTGCAGGGGCTTGCAGCTGGATTCACCTTTCATGTCACAGTGCCTTTCATCTCCAGGTCCTCCTCTGAGCATTGCCTATGTCAGAGATGTGTGGGGCTGAGAGCATGGGAGAAGCAAGCAGACATCCAAGGTTTCTTTTAGACTACGGTGAAACTAGGGATAAAACTGTTGCATGCATGGGTTTCATGCTGATATGACACATGGACATGGGTCTGGGGTGGCAGGTAGGAATTGGAGCCAGAAGCTGTCTACCTCTCCCAAATTCAGTGCACATGGAAAACTACCTTCGTTCTTGGTCATGCTGAGTGGCTAAAACCCTATGCTTTTATGAATCTGAAAGCTAGAGATTCCTCTCACCAGCCGGACTTAATCTAGAAGATATTTTCAGAGCACAGCTATTGTCTGAAGCAGGATGGGCTTTAACAAAGCAGGCACTGGAACCCAGGTGTCCCATTCTCCAGCACAGTGTCTCCCTCCTGCTTGTGCAGACTCATCCTTTCCGCCCTTTCCCATAAATACTTAGGAGGCAACAAAAAATGAAGCACTGCCGCAGCCCTGTCCTCACTCAAAAACATGCTGCATAGCTGAGTGGGGAAAGCATTCATGGCAGAAAAGTGGGTTCATATTCCTTCTCACAGTGGAGGACTGGTAACTGCAACATCCTGAGCTGTGTGAGAGCAGCCTTGAATTAGGTACCTAGGCAGGAGAAAGGCCCTAAGGAGGGATCTTAACTGATTGGCAATCACAATAAAAGATGTCACATAATCTTATAACTGCTTGCAATCGGTATAAATACAAATAAAAAGATACTTGAATGTGAGCTGCCCATAAGCCTGTAAGAATTTCATGTTTGCTGAAACATACAGAATTACTTTTTCTACAAGAACCTATCTGCAAGCATCCTGAAAATAAACTTCTAATTTCACTATAAGCAGCAGCATCATCATCACCATCATAATCATCACAATTTTGCTTCTACAGCCTCTACTTACTTTCCATTATCTGTTCCTTTTTAATGCCTGTAGCTAAATCTGCTAATAATGGGATGGAATAGGGATTAGCTTGTTTATGTGCTCCCATTGGCAGCTTTTCATAGGGGAGGTGGAGCAGAATGATTATATCCTCTCTGGGGTTCCTTTGCCCTGGCTCCTGTGAAAGAACATCTTGCCCTGATGATAATGTGAGATGCTTCAAAACCTCAGTGATGGCAACAATTTTTCTGTCAGCCTCAGCAAAAACCCCTGAAAGTAATCAAATAGGTTGCAATGCAGAGACCATTTGAAAATCAGCAGGTAAAAGGACGTGTGGGTATTTGTAGGTGCTTGGAGTTATGGCACAGCAATAACAGCTTGGCTGAGCACAGGCACAAATGTTTTAACTGCCTCAGCATTTTGGAATTGGTATTTCAGAATATAAGATGGGCTTGTCTTGTGCCTGAGTTAAGCATGGGTTAAACACGCAGGGAAGTGATTTGTATATGCCAAGCAGTGGGGAATTTCTGAGTAACCTGCTAGCTGCCTTCTCTGCAGACGCTCCTTAAATGGGGCTGTTTCAAGAGTAAGCGGGATGGGTGGGCAAAGGGCTTCATCTGCTGACAGCAGCTCAGGAGCAGATGGCAGACATGAAGAAGGATCCTTCCCTTACATCTGGGCTGCGGCTTCTGCTGCACAAGCTTTCCTGCAGCTCAGGCGAGCCAGGCATCGGCTTTCCACTGTGTGTTGGCCAGGGTCTTTCCTGCAGCACAGCTGAGCCTTAACCATCAAACCTGCTCAAACTTAGGCAGCGCTGCCTTTTTCCTTAATTTTTCATTTACTTTTATTTATCTGTTTATTTATTTACTTATTTAACTATTAATTAAATGAGCAGTTCTGGCAGAACTCTGAGGTTTAGAATGTCAGCCTGTGCGTACAAAATCCCAGGTGCCTTACGTTGCACTTGTTCTCAGCCAGCCCTGCTGAGAAAGGAAGTGGGGTTTTTGAGCAAGTTGTCAAAACCCCAGCACTCCTAGACTGCAGGCTGGGTTTGCCAGATGTTTTATACTCTCAGAAATCATAATCCCGGCATCTTCTGTAAGCAGGAAAACTGTTTCCCCCTTCATTCTTTTTCTTTTCAGCATTGCTCGTGAGGTGCCTGGGCCCTCCTTAGCCAGCCTGGCTATTTGCTTTCTCAGATACATGACATTCTGATATAAATGCACTGTTGTTCAGATTGACACGACTAATATGCAGAATCTTGTCAATAGCCAAAGAAAGAAAAACAAATAAGACAAAAGCAAGTATTTAGAATTTGTTGGCACTTCCAGAAGTCTTAGGAAGAGGTTCAAGTGTGTATATAAATATTTGCTAAGTTGTGTTAGAGCAAAAACAAGAGCTCTCCTGGTTTAGTTGTGTCATAAGATACTGTAAATTTTTTCCTTTCTCCTACAGTGCCCTTCAAAGGTCTCTTGTTACAGTTCTGCTGCATTTTCTGCAAAGGTCTGTCAGTATTGTGGAACTTAATTTTTAGCTTAGATAAGCACATTGTTCCTCCCCCCACTTGTTTTATAACTTGATTTCTCTCTTATTAATGCTCATGACAGCTTTATTTAAATGGATTCTTCCTCACCTTGTTTTATTTAATGAAGCAGTTTTGGCTTGATTTGTCTTTGGTTTTTAGTTTCTGTTGTATGGACTTGTAGCTATAGCTCTTAAGAGTCTTCTGCAGGGTGAATGTAAGAATAATAATGATGATAATGATGATAATGATAATAATGATACTATCACTACTATTACTAATAATAATGTACTACAATGATTTTTTTTCATACTTCTTCCTAAGATAGATTGTCCAAAGCACAAAAATGTGACAGTTATATCTGCTTCATTTCTCCCAATTTGAACTGAATTAGCAGTTAAATCCAGGACTTCATTCAGTACTACAGCGCTGCCAGCCAAGGAGCAGACACATAAGAGAGCTTTAGCATTGTGCCAGTTACAGCCATCCTACGTATAGTGACACTGAGGAGCTTCAGTGGTTGGGAATGGAGCCTGTTTCAGTTGTGTTGCAGTACACCCAAAAGGTCTTCTGAGATAGCAGAAACTGTGGCTTCTTCAGAAGTCCTAAAAGAGAATACACTGGAGCCCTGAAATCAGCCTGAACAGGCTGCATGAGGGAGCAGTCGGTTCAGCTCTGGCGCAGGCTGGTGGGGAAGAGTGCAGCCAGAGCTGTCTGAACATCTCTGCTTCCGCGGCAGAGGCAGCTGCGGGAGACTGCCACAACAATAGGCAATCTGCACGAGCTTCGGCTCGCTCCAGCTGGTGGATCTGAAAATCAGATTAACCTTTGACTTTTATGGGTCGTGGCCTTTCACCTATTGTGTGCAACAACCTGAGAAACTGGATGGAAAAGATACTTTTTAACAGATGCAAAGAGACAAAGCGAGCATCATAGTTTTCCAGCAAGTAAATGACAGATAATAAACATGCTGACCTTCTGGAAACATAATTATTTGTGATTGAACATCTGTGTTTACAATGATTTCTTTTAAATATAAATTGCTTAAAAAATATAAGTCAATGCTTCCTATGGAGGTGTAGCCCCTTTTGAGAGTGACACATGCACCTCACATACATTTAAGTAACGACAGTAAATAGTTAGAATGCCATAACTTAATGCTGGTTCCTGCTAATAATTTCTCAGCTTAACCACTGAAAACAGTTCTCACCATGGTGCAAGGGAGTTCCCTTTGTTCTGTGTTTTCAGACTCCCTTTGCCTGCACTGCACCCTTGCCTGGAGCCCTGCCTGAAGCCAAGGGCTTGCTGCCCATGGCCAACACAACAGCCCTTTGCAAACCCCGTGGCCTTTGAGCTTGCAGTGCAGTTGTGGTACCCCATTGCTGGTCCAAAACTTGTCACCTGTAAAACTTGTCACTTGTAAAACAGACTCGGCCTCGCTGAAGACAAGAGTAAAACAACTCTGCTGCTGCCTGGTGCCTTCCCCCCATTAAGCACAGCATGGGGCTGACAGTGAAGGTGACGGGGCAGTTCTGGGGACTGCTCAGTCCAGGCTCAGCACCTCCAGCCCGCAGAGAGCCGCCTACCTGTGCCAGGAAGCAGGAACTGTGGTGACAGCTACACTCGCTTGTTCTTTGTCCTTTGTGCTTGTGCTTTGCTATCCCAAACCAAAAAGTGGTTTCCTCCGTGGATGTCCGTGTTATCTCCATTTGCGCTTTTATAACGGGACTTACTAAGCTACAGGAATTTGTAGACCCATACAAAGACCTGTGTTTAATGGAAATGTATTGTCTCTATCTATGCATTAACAATAAAGGATTTATGTGGGTGGGGGGCACTGTTAGACACCCCCCTTGACAGTTTGCTCGAAACAACCCCACTCTGGGAAAGACCCTCATTTCAGCAACACCTAGTGAGAGATGCAGGCCTGGAAGTCAGGGTCAAAAGGTTTTCTGGTGTGATAGCAAGGAAAGAACATGCAGCTCAAGAGCAGCCCATGGAGAAATGTTGGCGCCACAAAGGCAGCTGCGGTGCTCCCTTAAATCTGATGAAGCCTGAAGTTCAAAGCTGATAGGAAAGGCCTGTGTAAACGGCATTGGAAGCATTTAAGAATGCTGATAAGCAAGTATGTCTGTGCCCCTGTTGGCAGTTACATTGGCATAGTGGGTTTTCCAGGGTGAGGTTGTTTGAGAGAGGAGTTTCTCGGGAAGGTTCGATCTGTCAATGCTTTCAGTCACAACCAGCCACTCCTTGAAGTTTAAGCAAGCATGCTTAAGGAAAACAGTGCAAGCACTGTGCCACTCTGCTCCCTGGGTTGTTTTCATGTGTTCCTCCTGGGAGGGGTTGTGGCATGGCTCACATGTACAATTATTGTTTTATTCCAGATGCCCTAAAGCCATTTGGTGAGAGTCCACATCCAGGCTTTTTTTAACAAGGGGCTGAAACTGGTCTTTGGCACTGCAGTATGCTGAGCTTGCTGCCCTTCACTGACAGCACACAGGGGCTCAGCCAAAGACATCAGTGACCATGCCTTAGGAAGTTCACGTGGTAACAGAAATCCTTCTAAGGTTGGAAAGAGGCAGCAGTGTCCCTATGGGGTCACAAGCCCACACCCTTCCTGGGAAAGGAGTGAGATGTTCAAGACATGATAAGAAATGTTTTGTAGGTGGCACCAGCTACCCCATAGGGAAAAGTTTCTGAAATTTTAAGATGGGGCAGCAGAGGGTTGAAGGAAGACAGCAATAAAAGAGGTGTCTGAGTGAGGTGGGAAAAGGCATCCAGGAATCATAAAGATATTAATAAAGTAATACAGATTATGATATTTTTGGACTATGTTCATAATAATACCATTATTAGTTCCATAGTAATGCTTCAGCAAAGGCTCTGGTCCTTGGTGAAAATGAAGTTTGAAAACTATTGATTTAATGAATAAAGGGTAATTTGATAGTAAATGCTATTATAAATACACATGGTCTGCAATTTTATAGCCGTATATTAAGCCTTGTTATGGATACTTTGCTGCAGGAAATTCACGGCCATTTAAGCTATGTTGTTGTTGTTAAGCTTGATGTTGTTCTGCACAACACAGCCATGAGAGCTTCAGAGCAGCTAAGGGTTTAGAACTCGTTTCC
The DNA here is from genome assembly GCA_009867235.2 of Psittacus erithacus. Lineage (NCBI taxonomy): Eukaryota > Metazoa > Chordata > Aves > Psittaciformes > Psittacidae > Psittacus > Psittacus erithacus. The sequence continues at coordinate 12,669 of WYDI02006340.1, read as the reverse complement.
AGCTGCTCCTGAAGCTGCCAAGGAAAGCGAACCTGATTTTCTGAAAGTAAGCTCCTCCATTTGGCTCCTGTCACAGCCACTGTTTAGCTTCAGCAGAATCTGTGTGTGCTTAGCAGCTCTGAGAAACAGTGCATTGTCCACAGCGGCACTCTGGATCTGGAGTTAAGCACTTCGCTTTGATCTTCTGACTAAACAGTCGTTTTAATGACAGGTCCTGGGGACTGTAATTCACCAAAACCGGGGGCTCCTATTGCTGCCTCCAACACTTGCCTTTTCCTGCTGCACGGATGTGCCAGAGGAAATACCCAGCATCACTCTTGAGAATCTCCCCACTACCTGTGCTGAAGCCCCTGCTGTTGCATCTTCCCAGTTAAACTGAAGCTCCCTCAGCTACAGCAACCCCAATGGAGTCATGCCACAGATGCTGAGCCAGCACAGGCTCTCTGTGACAGAGAACATGAGATCCCTGCAGCTGGTTCTCCTCAGGCTTGTGGGCAGTTACCTTTTGTGGGAAAACAATGCCCCATACATTTTTGTATGAGTCATGTGTGTTCTTCCTGTCCAGCCTCTTCCAAACAAGTTCTCAGTGTCTCTGCGTATTGCTTCTAGCCAGCCACTAACAGCGTGGTTGTGTATGAGCTCAGAATGCCCTTAATAAAACAGAGATTAATTCCATAACAACAACAACAAAACTTATATGCAAAACTGTGCGTTTATGACAGAGAGGTACTTTATGTGAATCTCCTTCAGGGTGGTGCATCTTTGGTACTTTTTCATGTAAATCTCTTCAGACTGTTTTCCTTTAGCAGAAATAAAATGAAAATCTAAAAATAGCCAGAAGGTAAAGTATTACCGCTTTTTGAATCTGAACACGTTCTTCTGGTTGCTTTCATAAATACCATTAACGCCAAAAGGAATTCTGCGCTTATATTCTGAAGCATCAATGTGATCATCTGATCCACGCTAAAATTCAATCTGAATAGCAATGTTTTAATGTGGTATAAGGAAGAAAAATGCTGCCCAAGGCTGGCAGCTTCTTCTTATCTGGTACAAAAGAAGAGTTCTCTCTGCAGGAAAGTTAAACTAGCTGTATTATGCACATGCATTCATGCGCATGCATACATAGTTCATTTAAAGCACCTTAAGCTTTTATAGGCGGTATATGACACTGTAGGATACATAAATTCAAGTGCCAGGAGGTTTCCAGTCTGGGCAATATGACTGAGTCTGTTCCGATCAGAAGGAGTGATGTCTGCATGCACACATCCTGACCCTGCACTGAACCAGCTTACTTCCCAGGCTGCCTGTGGCTTCTTGCTGTGGTGCAGGGGGACAGGGCTGCACCCCAGTGCTGCCTCTTGCCAGGCAGCATGGAGATGCACCTTCAGTGGGTAAGCAATTGGACCAGTCCAGGTGCTGTTCTGGTGTCTTGGAGAGAGCTTGCTCTTGAATAAGCATCCCAATTCACCTCTGACTGGATGTGGTTTACATCCAGCAATGCAAGTGGACTGATACGTGATGCGTGCTGTTTTGATTTTCCTTGGTGTCATTGCCAGCAGAGCAGTAAGTACAATATGCAGGGCAGGTTATCACAGGTGTGGGCTCTGATGAAAGCCAGAGCTGTTGCACTGCAGAAAACATTGAGTCCACTCCCAGCTCCCTGTAGCCCCTTCTTCTCTTGCAATTCAAAGTTACAGGTATGATAGCAGCCCCCAGTGTGGGAAGTAGACAACTCAGCTGTAATTACAGTTGTACAAGGCTCAGCGCAACCACCACTCACGTAGCTGGCTGGACTCAGGAGCACCCATCCCACCAGCCCCGAGGATGAATCCTGATGCCCACAGTCTGCCTGGGAGCAGCCCATGGCAAAGGCAGTGTAAAGGATCTGCCATTTCCCATCCCACACACCTGGGCTGTGTCCCCATCCATTCCCTGCAGGCTCGCTAAAGGTGCTCCCATATGTGAGAACTTCAGCCCCAGTTTCACACGATGCTGACATTGATATCCATACTCAGGCTTAACTGTTTTAAAAACATGTGTCTCAGCGCTCTGCTGAGGTTTTACAGAGCACTGTTAACTCCATATGTGTTTTTGTCTCCTTGCTTTATATTTCTTTGTTTTATCTGCTGGCATCCTTAGCGTGTTAAAAGTTGCATTTAACCTTGTTTTAATTTCTGTTTCTATTTTTAATTGAAGCATACTGGGACTGTTTCTATTTTAAATTGAAGCATTTTGTGCACAAGTCATATTTTGCTTCCAGCATTTCCTTATGGGTAAATATTTGTGTTGGAATTCCTAAATGATAATACCACAACAGATGAATGAGCTGAGGAAGAGCAACTTCTGTCGTGGAAGGGAGTTTAATGATATCCTCAATATCTTGTAATTCAAACTACTTTATATCCCAGGCAATAGAAAGAATATCAGCAATATATCGCATATATGTAATAGATTTAACCTTTCTTTTTTTGTCCCAAATGTTTATGAGCATATCATTATTCCCTCCAATTTGCTTGGTGAAATCTCTTGAATTGTTTTGTTCTGTAAATTGCCTGATCTCACAGAGTGAATGACAAGAGTTCTCAGGCGGAAACATTAGCTTCTCACACTGCTGAGTAGCTGACGTTGCTATCACAATTACTGTTTATTGCCTGGGCGAGTGCGTACCTAACCTGCGTCAGGACAAGCATGATTTAGTAGACTGAAGGGAACATCAGTGTCTATATACAATGTTTTTCATTCTTTCTCCAAAATCTGTTGTAATTTCTGTTGGGAACCTCTATATTTGTACAAAAGGACTATAACAGTGGCCTGAAGTGGTCTTTGCCCTACAGACTTGACTTTGAAATGAATGCCGCCTGGTAAAATCTAGCCATCACCTTTCAGTGATTATGAGGAAATAAAACACATTTTCTTGAAGTGCTGCAAATGTCTTCCTTTTGGTCATCAGGGTATGTTAGTGAACTCTACTGTCAAGTGAATATTTCAAAACAAACCAGAAGCTTTTGCAATGTTAACTATAAAAACTACTAGAAGCAATTGTCTCTGCCTAAATAGAGTGGCAACAAAGAAATCTAGAAGTATCTTTGAGTCAAACTCCTCTTTATGCCTTCAAAATAAAATCTACTGAATGGGATAGCTGCTTTTTTATACATCTCCCTTTTGATCAGAGATACTGAATGCATCCTCATTTTCTGTTCTTCCAATACTTATTCTGAAATGGAAAATACAGGACAGGTGGGTTTAATACATGAGAGACAGATAATATTTCATGGTTGTGATCCAGGACACCAAGGTCCTTAATATAGCTGGGACTTGACTTGATAATGGAGATGCAGCAAATGATAAAGAAAAGAACAGCACTTTTTCTTTAATATCTCCATGAAAATAATACTGTGTATTGCCACAGAGGCAGCAATATGGCTGCATTATTTCTTTTCTGCAGAAAAACTTGGGATAAACAGCTGCCATTGATAAACCAGACCATTTTCTCCTCGACCAATAAAGATATTAGGAGGCCAAGATTTTGTATCTGATAAACCTGCTTCGGTAATCTGCTTCAAGTAATTACATTATAACAGTACTGAGTGTATGCCTATATGAAAGATATTAACAGTTTCTTCTGAAGCAAAATATGAAGTAAAAGAGCAGCTGTCCAAAAACAGTGTAATTGATCTTCTGTACATGGGGATTAAAGGCAATGCTGGGTCTGTTACAAGCATTTTGATGCATTAAATTGAAAGCTGTTTATAATGGAATGAGTGGGACTGAATTGTATATTGAAAACTTCCTGTATTTATTTGTTTATTTAAACTGTGCTTTTCAGATGCCTTCATTAGGGCTGTCCAAGTCTTTTATATTGCCTCCTTTTCCACTTGATTTTCTCTGAGAAACTTAAACAAATTCAGCTGTACTTTCTCTCTGATCTCTACTTCACACTGAATTTTAATGTCAGATGTGATTTCCAAAAGTTCAGATGTAAATGAACGGAATGCTGGGAACAGGGGACAGATTTCTCAATACTTAATATATTTTCCACTATAAAGTACTTATAGCATCCCTCCAGTTCAGAAAAGGAATATGAATATTGGCAAGGGATTCGGTCCTAGATTCAGTAAGTTTCTGTTATTTCTTCTGGGAAAACCTATTTGTATTAAACCCCAGAAAATCTTAAGCTTTACATATTCTCCTGCACCTTTTTAATGCAGATGAAAATTACAGCAGCCTTAAACTTGCTTTCCATTTATGCTGAGTGACTGGATCTGCTTGTAGACATCAGCAAGCAAGAAAGTGCCAAACTGGCGTTGAACACTGCCCGGGGTGGAGCAGCCACAGCTTCTCTGGGTAACCTGTGCTGGTGCTTCACCACCTTCATAGTAAGTTCTTCCTAATGTCTAATCTAAACCTCTCCTCTGTCACTTTCCCCCTGTCTATCACTACATGTCCTTGTAAAAAGTAACTCTCATCAGATTCCTTGTAGCCCCTGCTTTAGGGTCTGGAAGCTGCTCTAAGGTCTCCCTGAAGCTTTCTTTCCTGTAGGCTGAACAACCCCAGCTCTTTCAGCCTGTCTTCTTATGAGAGATGCCTCAGCTCCCTGATCATCTTTATGGCCTCCTCTGGACTTGCTCAAGCAGGTCCACATCCCTCTTGTGTTGGAGGCCCCAGAATGACTCCGTGTGATATTCCCATCACTCCCTGTTCTGCATCATGCATTCAGGTATGTACTTAATAGCTATAGTAAGTATTGCTCCATCACAGTCCCACGCAAGGGCTGCAAGCCAAATTGGCTATTTGGCTGTTATGGTGATGGAGGTAATTTGCTTGCTTTTCTATTAGATAAAAGTGATATATCTTTCCCTCTGTATGCAAGTAAACTGCACTTGCTGCCAGAAGAATAAGAGCACATTAAGAAAATAACTTGATGGCAATATTGATTAATGAACACTTGGGATAGTGTGGTTGAAGACTTAACTCAAATTTGTTATAATTCTGATTGCTATGCTGTGTGTACATGCTAGCATAATCCACAACTGTAACCAAAATATTAGAAACACCAAAAAATTAGCACAATGGAGCAACAAGTGGGTGTCTGGATCATGCTGACAGCACAACATGTTGTAATGACACTAAAATAATGGTAAACGTAGGATCAAATGGGTTGAAATGATGAAGGCAAGAACGGTTCAAAAGAATCTGCGTTTCCTATGTAGCATCAAATGGCTGACTTTTGGAGTGTGCTGTTTAATCAGCTTGTTAACCAGCTCTTTCCAGGTTTTAATCAGTTTCTAAATAGTTCAGCGGAAGTTTGGGATTGAACCTTCCCAAAAATCATCAGTCTTATAGGTCAGGTGTATGAAAAGGCCAAAAAGAAGATAAAATTAGGAGCAGAAAGCAAAGACAGACTAAAAGAAAATGTGCCACATTTTAAAAAGTAAGAGCACTGAAGAAGTACACTCAGCCAGCCTCTGTAAGTGACCTATCTGAGCTTGCAATGCAGGACTAGGGAGAGAAACAAGCACTTGATCTTCTCTCTCCGTCTTCAAGAGAGGTTTTGAAGCCTTTCATCCTGCAGATTCCTCATACCTGCAGTCAGGATGTGCTGCTGAGAAACCTATGAGGAGGAGAAGGCCTCTTGGGCCATCCAACTGGCATGGGGAGGTGAGGGCCTGATCTCAGGCAACGATACAGAGCAGACCAGGCAAAAATGTGAATTCTTGTCTGACTTTGTGAGAATTGGATTTTCTCTGCTACCTGTTACCAGTTTTATTCAGGTGCGTCTCCAAACAGTGTCTCAGCTGGAAATTCAGATGCCAAAGATCCCTATTTAGGATGTCTGAAGAGCATTTGTAGGCACAGTGTGGCATCTGGATCAAGCTCTGCTCTCACAGCGAGGGTGTTGGCAGCCCAAGTGAGATGTGAGCTGCAGGTTACACAGCTCTGCTGCTGCGTCAGTCACATGGGATTGATGTCAGGCTTCATCCTGCTCAGAGGATAGACCCCCAGGTGTGGAAGTGATAACACCAGTTGCTCACAGTCAGCAGCCTGCCAAACCCAGCACATGGGTCAGAGCTGGCATGGCTTTCGATATCATTTTGTTAATTCCCCGGAGATCTGCAAAGCTCCATGAAATGTGCTGTGTTTTCACAGTGTCCATCTGTTATGAAGACATCAGGTTGCTTGTGCTGGTGACTAGCAGATCAACTGCGGAATGGGATTTCTCTGCCTTCCCCGTCATAGGTGGGAGCAATCACTACACAGGGTTAAAAGCAGAGGTTCTTCTCAGATCACATCCAGATGTTCCTTGCAGGCAAGGAAATACAGACCACATGCTGGTGGCTCTTCCAACTCTCACACTTGACCAGACCTTGCTCAAGTGTTGTATGAGATGTTTGAATGGGAAATGGCAGCCACAGCCTCTTCCAGCTTTCCGTGGAGGGGCTTTCTGGGATACGTGAAAGAGGCACCTCCATCTTCTGGCAGAAGGGTGCAGCCAGAGATCTGAGCTGCCATTGTGGCTGCTGCTGCCTCACACACACTCCTTGAAGCCTGTGTTTGTACTGCTGGTTCAGGATGCCAGGCAGGAGGAGGAGGGGAGGATGGATTGAGGACTTGCAGCTTGCCTAGCATGGATGAGAATGGGCAGGGTCCTGATTGATAGTAACATAGGTAAAGGAGGAGATACGCAAGAATACAGAGTTCAGATGGGGGCACTTGGGGTACAAAAGATGGGTAAGAGTGGGTGAAGAGAGATAAGTGGGCCTGGGTCCTGTTGAAACAAAGTAGGTTGCCATATAAGCATCCAGGGAATCTGATGTTGACAAATTTGGTTTGGGAAGCTTTTGCAGGCACTTAGAACAGAAGGATGCCTTGCAGGGTGATGAGCATACTTGGAAGACATGTTGCAGAAAACTCAAGCTACTTAACTGTCCTGTCAGTGATGTACCTGAACAAAAATACATGCATATGGCATCATAAGGTAGGTTGGAAGTCTTGTACTTCTCTTTTAGATCAGGTGATAACCAGAGGCCAAGTTTCTGTGCAACAGGGAAATTGTCATGAGCAGATTAAAACTTGCTAGTAAAAGAGTTAACATAAAGAATGTAGATCAGAGGGAAGAGAAAAGAACCAGTCTTTTGTCTCCTCTCACAATGGTCCAAAGAACTCATAGACGTGACCAGCTCTCAGGCATTAGTGTGACACTTTCACATGAACTGTGGAAGTAAGGATGCCTCTTTCCAAACCAGGATGATCTGCTCGAACATCCTGCTCTTGAGAAGCCAGCAGCTGTCCAGCAGGGCTTCCCATCCTCCTCTGTAATCCTGGCCTTGTGGACAGGACATGACCTTCATGCTGTGACCCAAGGACCTTTTCTTTCTTGCAGGAAGAAAAGATATGGAGAAGGGACAGTCTGTTTATTCCTACAGTCTGGCATCCTGGTTCACTGGCCTTTTGGTGCTATCATAACACAAATAAAAACTCCAGGTGCTCATGCTTTCAGTTAACCTGGAGTTCTCAAATACCAAGCATGAGACTTACCTCCAAGCACTATGAGAAGTAGTGAGTAATATGCCATTTAGTGCTACACAGGCAGCTACAGCATTCCCACCAAGATAGTATCAGTATTAATGGTAAAAGGAAATTAGAAAAGCCTCTGGTGAGCCTTTGTAGTTGCTGTTATCCCCTAGAGACAGGATTTTGTCCATTCAAGAACCACATGGGTGTAACTGCAAAGAGAGGGTATTTTACTGCAGCAGAAACCCTTCTGTCAGTTATTCTTTCCATAGTTATTAGACAACCCTTTTCCTAGCATTTTGTCTGGGTCCTCTGTATCCATGTGTCAAATGACTATTTCCAAGGCTCTGAAGATCTGCTACATTTGGAATAAACCTAAGAATTGCTTCACCTCATTCTTTCTATGTCTTATGGCCCTAAGCTGCTGGAGACATTACGTTAAACGCCTCACCAGGAGCATGTACATACTGGGGAGCCATGGAAGGAGATGAGGGTCCCTGTGATGTTGTTGGGAAAAGCATAGGGTGCCTCAGAGTTTCAGTGACATCTATTGGACAACTCTGTTGGGTTGGTTCCCAGCATTAATTTGCAATAATCACAATAATTGACCTTCAAGCTCTAATTAATGAAGATCTGTATATTCATGGCACATGGGGATCTTGAAAGCATAGAGTGTACTTTTTGGTCTATTTCTGCCCCTTTTCATTCCAGTGGAACTCTACTTATGACTCATTGCTCATTACTGTCTCCTGGCAATGTATGGAAAGAAGTACAGCAGAACAAAACGTTTCTTACCCTGATTATTGCTTTGTTTCAGCAGACCAATGCTTCCTTTATCACAGCGTGGTAAATGGCTTCCTTATAATTTAAAATCCTCAAAAATATCTATGTGAGAAAACACTTGAACATATGACTACCTCAAGGTTACTTGTAAATCAGTTTATCATATCAATGCTAAATGGTTGGGTGAGTGGAGAGTGGAGAGTGGAAAATCCCTTTATGTGAGATGTACAGACAGGGAGGGCTTAGGTCTGTCCTCCAGCAGCAACAGTGGGCTGTGTCTGAACCATGGAGGCAGCTACTACCTGATGGTGACAGGGGCTGAGGGAAGTTGCTTGCATAAAGAATACTGTGAGATAAAGAGGTTTCCTTTTTATAGATGATAGTAAGATAATTAACTTACTAATCGTACCCCCATTGAAGTACCACTGGGTTTGTGGTATATTCAGATGCTGCCTGCTTCTCCTCACTGCATATCGTGGTCACTGGAGCTCTTTGAAGTCTCTTATTTGGTAACTTCTGAAACACAACTTGATCTCTGTGCACTATCTTATATGGCTGGTGCTTACAAATATAGGACTGGTACACTGGCTGTATTCCTCCTGCAGTGAGGTGCTGAGGTGCAGGCATGGGCAACATGTGGCCTGTATGGTGGCATCATGTGCACCATCCCCGCTGTGCCCAATAGTTACTTTTCGAAGGAAATCTGGTTACACAAGGGAGGGAGCCATGATGGGTGGCAGTAAATCCTCTGGTCTGCTCTGCGCAGACATGGCTGTTGGGAATGAAGATCACTGAGTTGTGACTTCGGTTTCCCGTCGCTTGAAGGCATAGCCCTCACAGAGCTCTCCTTTGGAAGAGTCAACCCTTTGTCTTACAATCATGGAAACTTTTATAAAAGGATTTACTGCTGATATTCAATGGGAAAGAAGCCAGAGATCTTACTTTCTTGGTTTTAATGCATTTGATGCTCTTCTGGAGAAATTACTTCAGGTAAAATCTTATTAGTCACGGTAAAGTCCACTGCAAAAATGATGTCTTATGGCTTGAGAATAAAAGTAGATGTTAATGTATATTTTTCAAAGATTTGGAAGCAGAAGTGGAGTGCCAGGGACCTCTTCCAACTCTGCTTTATGGGCCAATCAAAACAGCACAGGGCACTGAAGGCTCCGCAGCAGCTCAGGCAAGAAGTAGTAGTGGTGATCTGAGCATGGGCCAGGAGAAGAATGGATAAGCCTATGGATAAACCTCACATGGAAGGTGAGCTGGAATAGGTGGAAAAAAGCCTTTGAGAGATGGGTTTGTTGCCGCTGAAGAAATGGAAGCAGTAGGGGCAGCAGCTAATCCAACACCTCTCAACCCCGTCCACCCCTGTCTCGGCAGTAGCAGCCAGATGACCTTTCCAGAGCTGGAGCTTCTCCTGGCAGTGAAAAGAGGACAAAACTCTTTGGCCACTCCTAACACATTAATCCCCTCTGCAAATACCTACATTTCTGACACATGAAGCCAGTACAGGGAGGACAGCTAGGTATGTTTGGAATCTGGTCTGAATAATAGAAACACACTGAAATTATCCCAGGAAAGAAGTAACTTGAGTTACCCATTTACATCCTGCACACATTTCATGTCTGACAGTAGGACAAAACGCTGTAAAAATACCCTTAAGAATGTGAATCTCAGCTCTGATTTGCACTTAAAAGGCAACATCTGATTAATGCCTGTGTTTTATTAACAGAAGACTGGGAGGGGATGAAAGCTTCTCTGATATTACCTTTATTGTACCAAATATTTTTGATAGTATACTGCAGAAGAAAATGCCACATTTCATTAAGGTGTATCATTTGTATACCACAAAGGATTTGGCAGCAGTTTATAAACCTAGTGGTAATTTTCAACATTGCCCTTTTCTCAGTCTCTGAAGATCCTTTAAAGAAATACTTCTGATGACCTCAGAAGCAACTGATGTTCACTGGTCTATGCGGGGATGTATGCTGTTGTACACCAGCTGCCTTTGGTATAAGCAGCAAAATTGCGCTGTCAGCAGTTATCACACTGTTTAATTTTAATAGACTTGGTTACACAACACATTCTCAGACCTTCCAGCTGTGCTTAATGAAAATTCATACTGACACCCATTCTGGCCTCAGCATCCCCCTTGCTCTCATGTTACCTTATCATGTTTTTATTATTCTACTTAGAAGGAATCTCAGCAGTCGCCGTGTATGAAATGCCAGAGATGTTGAGGATAAACTCCTGTCACTGCAAGTTTTCTTCTCTGTTATTTCTCTCTGTGTGCTTCATTTCCTCTGTTTGCCACACATTAGAAAGGGTAGAGAAACATTTGGTTCCTGAAGGGTTGAGTGCCTCATTTTATGTGATGCAACTACATCAGCAGAGCAATAATTTAGAATGAATAACTTGTCTGGCAGGCTTAGGCTTTTTTCATTGATTGTCTTTGAACAGATTGTAATTTTCTTGAATTTATTAATTATTCAAAATGTTAATGACTACAAGGGATTGATTATGAGCAATTTTCTGTGGGTATTTGGTATGCAGCACTCCACTTCTAGGGCTATTACTTTGTTGTGTAGGTAGATGAGGGTGCATCATGTTTTCTCTATGTTGTTGACAGAAGATGCTGAAAAATGTCATGACAATTTTGTTTAGAGGGTGAGAGTTTAGGGAGAGACAAAAAAAGACACTTTCCTCTAAAATAAAAGATTTTTTCCAGAATAATTTCTGAAATAAAGAAGATTATTATGGGATTGCTTTTATTTATGTATTATTTTCTTATGATAACTTAAGCACAAGGTAATTGGGTGCGTGCTTGTAGTCCCGGTGCGAGTGTCCTACAGCTTAGGTCATGGTTGTCTTGGGCTTTGGTGAAAGGTATGTGTCCTGGGTTCTGAGTTACTGGCTGACTGGACCTAAACCCCAGCAGTATGTTTCTCCATACAAGCTATTCTGAAAGTACAGTTGTCAGGCTTGCAAACTTCTCTCAATGTCATTGTGAAGGTGAGGATGACTGTGGGAAGTTTCCAGCCCTGGAGAGCGCTGCCAGATGCTTGTGAGGTTTGCTGGTCTTCCAGTACTTGCCTTCTATTTCTGTTGAAGCAGGAAAGGTTTCAATTCACCTTAAATAAGAATTCTGTGGGATTAAATCCTGAGGTCCTGAACAGCAAGTGGCTTAAAATAGGTATTAATAAAATTAACTTTTAAAGACAGTTGAATACTTGATTAGGAAACGTTTTGTAATGCTTCTTTTGATCTGCTCTTGGCATCTTTAGCTTGAAGAGGGAGAGGGGAGAGGAAAGGCAGTTGCTCTGAGGTACAGGTACATATTGCTTGCGTCACTTATTTAAATATAGATCTGAGTGATGACTATGACAAAGTTGAAAATTCACATTTTAATTACATTTTGCCACTTTGGCAAATCTGAGCAACAGTTGAGTGACCGGCTGCTGCTGGCCAAAGCTTTCCCCATGTACCTGACTTGAACCTCTGCAGGGTCAGTACTTCCACAATGCACGTTCTCATGGTTTTGATGAGCAGGTCTATTTATAGATTATAGCTGACTGCTGCCCAGCAGTACCAGAGAATGTCTCCTTCACAGGTTGACCACCCGAGAAGAAGAAAAAAGATGTGTAATTGCTAAGCACTTCTATTATATACCTCTCAAAGTATAGAGGTGGTGACCACACTGGGAATGCAAGCCAGATCAGTATCATAATCAATGAGTCTATTGTATTACAAGTCCTTACTATAAAGTGCAATAAGACAAGCACCTTAGCCTAAACCCCCCATCTGAGAAACGCTAACACAGCAAATACTGGCTGTAAGTAAGGTGCAACATTCTAAGCCTCTGAGATCCAAAGCAACAACTTTGAGAGCCAATAAATCAGCATCGTGACGAGTGACTATTAATCTGAAACAATGAATGCTTATCACAAATACAATTAAACACACTCTGGTCAGATCTGTCGTTATCTCAACCCTTCGTGCCCCACGTTGGGCGCCAAAAAGAACTGTCGTGGTTTCAGTCAAGGCGTAACTCAGAAAACCACAGCCGCTTGCTTACTCTCCCCTTTTCTCCCTCCCTGGTCCCGGAGGGATGGGGAGGAGAAGAGAAAGAATGTAACTCCTACAGGTTGAGATAAGAACAGCCCAGTAACTAAAGTATAACACAAACCACTCCTGCTGCCACCAATAATAATGATAAGGGAAATAACAAGGGAAGAGAATACAACTGCTCACCATCCGCCGACCAAGCAGTGAACTAGCTCTTCCCAGTAACTCCCAGCTTACATCCTGGGCATGATGTGCTGTGGTATGGAATACCTCTTTGGTCAGTTTGGGTCAGGTGTCCTGTCTCTGCTT
>WYDI02006336.1:0-27949 GCA_009867235.2 Psittacus erithacus | reverse complement strand
CTGTAGAGGGGGACAAAGTTCCTGTGGTGCACATAAAGAATTTGCTGGGGAAGACAGTCTGGGTTATTCCTGCTTCAAGTAAAGGCAAACCTGCTCGTGGGATTGCTTTTGCTCAGGGACCCGGATATACTTGGTGGGTAATGCAGGAAGATGGGGAATTCTGAAGCGTACCTCAAGGGGATTTGATTTTAGGGGAAAACAGCCACTGAACTCAATTGTATGCTGTTGCTTGCTATGTAGCACTTTTATAGCCCACCAACTAGATGTCTTCAGGTCACCAGCTACTGGCCCTGACTTCTCTCTGACCATCATCCCAGCACAGAATAAACTTTGATGAAACCAGACAGGCTCAACAGTGACCATTCGAGTTCTGTGCTGTCATCAGCAGGCAGCAGACCAACACTGCACACAGCCTCTCCTGCCCTGAAAGACTGTTACAAGAGATGGAGCTCAACATCATGGACCGGATGGACTCAGCAGCTTTATAGGGATTGGTCCATGCACTAAGAAATGATCTCTCTCTCTTTGTGTGTGTGTGTATGTGTATATATATGTATATATGAGACAAGACATGACAATGTCCCTATGCAATCTCTTAAAGACAGGTGACAGCCGGGAGCCTTCACCTCGTGGCTACCAGGGAAACCATTTGAGTGGCTCACAGGGAGTTACAAGCTGTAACTGGGAGCAGGAGGACCAGCTGTGCTCTGCATCCAGGCTCTGCTGAGCACTCTCAGCCTTTCCCAACCGCAGTGTGTCTCCAGTTACTTGTACCATGCGAGCATTTGGTTATGACAGCTAAAAAGACTTGCTGAAGCTGTGGAAACCTAATTCATCTTGTCCCAGGGCACACCAAAATGCACACCAAAATGACGCCTGTGAAATGAGGCTAGTGGTGTCTTAAATCCACTCGTGGAGACCATACAGTGACCCTGGAGAATCCATCCCCATTATCATTCCTTCCCATCTTAGCATCCACACATAGCTAAAATACTTGCTATTGCAAGCTGAACTGATATCTTCATGTCATCCCCACGCTGTGGACTACAACTTGATGGCCTTTCCCTTTGTTAACCACTTTTTGTAGGCAGTGTGAACTGTGGTGACACCTGTCTCCTTTCCTCAGGCTTCTCTTTTCTGAATTAAGCTAGTTTCTTCATCTTTTCCTGTAGCATATGTTTTCAAACCTCTGAACAGTCTTCCTTTTCCCCACTGGACTCTGAATTTGTTTCTGTCTCAGCAGTGTCCAAAATTAGATGCAAGAGTCTGGTAGATTCCTCTAATAGGGCTGGATAGGACAGGTTGATTACTTCAGTGTTTGCAATTACCTTCTTGGAAACTGCCGTTTTCAAAAGCATCATGTTGTTGACAATTTTTCCAGTGCCCAGACAATTTTTCTAGTGTCCAGCTACCCACAAATGCTGTGTGATAGCATGGCTACCTTCCCAATAATTCCCCACATTTATTTGTCTTATTGGTTTTGATTTTTTACTTCCCATATTATCATTTGGTCCATCTGAGATTATCCTTTAATTTTACCATAACTGCTATGAAATGTTTTTCTGTTTCCAAGGAAGTTCTGAAGACCCTTTTGACCCTGGAATTTAAAACAACAACAACGAAGTGTACTTGTCATAATAAATCTCTATGTATGGAGATAGAGAGCCAGGAGTTCACAATCAGTTTTGTTATTTTGTTATTTTAGCAGAAAGGTGCATTCAGTTTACAGTGAGAGCCCCTGTGCTGGGAAGACCTCATCAGTTCACTGGCTTAAACATATTGCCTGTTTGTAAGTATAAAAAGTCCTTTGATTTCAGTGTCCATTTTGTTTGGAAGCTCCAGAGATACCATGGTCCTGAGATCCAAATTTGTAGAAATGTTGAAAATTAATTGTAATTGCACATTCATGCCATTAATGTAGTAAATCCCATGAGCTTTTGCTGGATAGGAAATGCGTATTAAATAGTGTTAGAACATACTGAGAATAAAATGAAATGTGAAAAGATTATGATGTTTTCATGCACTCAGCTGTACTAGTTTGTGCAGTGATCCTGAACAGAGTGTTTGGATTGCAGTATCTGACTTTTTGCAGCATTGCAGAGGTCACAAGCCATATGTGACTGGATTCTCCAAGCCATGATACAGCTGTGGCTAGTAGCACAGGGTGGTGCATGTTATGGCAGGTGGTGCTAGCTGAAGTCCATGTTTGTTGTGCATTGCCAATGAGGGGTAGCAAATGTTTTGGGAGCTCTGTCTTAAACAGCTGCAGTAGTCTGTCTGAGATCCTCTGCAGAGGAGGAGGAGGAAGACCTTTGCAGTTTGGATCTTAAGTGCCAGCAGCCAGCCTATGGTCCAAGTTTCTGGTAGTTCTGGGGAGCTCTTTTCAGCAGGTTTGATGCATCCATACAGTTACTCTTTATGAAGAGGAACCATGGTAGCGTCTGGGTTGTTTGGTTTTTCTCCACTCTAGAGTGTGTGCTCTCTGCAAAAGCTTCTTTTGTGTTAGCTGTAGTGCTTGCCAACACCTTTTTAAAATATGCTGTTTTCCATTATGAGTTTTTTAAAGAGAACAGGACTGAGGATGAAGACCCCATGACAAAAGCCAGAGGTATTTTCTTGTGTCAGCAGTTAGAAATTTAAGAGACTGTAAAAAAGTTTACAGAAGCAGATATGGGATATTCTACTACACCCTTCTGCCCCAGTCAAGTAGCTAATAGATATCTAGCTGCCACTCAAAGCCATCAAAAAGCTTCAGAGAACTTACTGGATTTAACCAAAACAGTTATTGCTGCAGCTGATCTTTGTGCTTATGTTCTCTTCCAAATTGAAGGAATTATCTGTACAGATTTTTGCTCTTTTGAATCCAGCTCTTTTTTCTCGACTTGTTAAATGAATGATTTGCTTCCAGGGTAGGTAAAGCTAGGGAGTCTCATGAGTGTGGTAAGAAAATGCAGTGAGCAAGAAGTGCTTTAAAATGGATTTTCTGGTAGCCAGATTTCTGCAGAAATATTCATTACACCATTTTGCAGCAGGGGAGCGAAAGAGATGGAGGTAGGAAGGGGAAATAATACAGAAGCTCTTCTTGATGGCAGAAAGGCTGAAGCAAGCAAATATTTTAGTTAAAAGCCAGTGCTGTTGTGGACCATCAGGAAAAGAATAGAACTGTTGTTGGTTTAACCACCAAGTTATTGATGAGAGGGGGGTGTGAAGATGCCTGGTAAAAGTAACCATTTTGAAAATAGCAGGACACGCAGCCAAGGTTTCTGAAGGAACCAGCACAAGGTTACCATGAACTTCTGGTCAGCCTTTTTGAACATTCATGGAGAAACGTGAGATACAAGAAAACTGGATTAGGCAAATGTAGTAAAAGTCATTAACAAGATAAAAGCTTGCCCTTGGAAATTGTTAAGCAGAAAGTTTGCATTAAAATAATTTTGAAATGTAACAAAAGGTCAAATGTGGCACCACTTACATCAAACGGTGTTTTTCAGCTATTTTAAATTGAAATTCAATTAGCCCTTCTGGTGCTGGAGAATTGCAGGCCACCTTGTGCAGTGCTGTTGCAACAATTCCACCGGCAGAAGAAAATTATACTAGGCTTAAATTGTTAATTTTTTTTATTTCATGATTGCTTGGGTCTGTTTTTTGATGATGGCTTTTAAAATGTGCAGTCATTTAATGGACTATCATCTGATGTCTTTGGATGACTGGTCTGTCTGACCAGAATTTAAGTAACTACTGAGGTGCACCAAATACATCCTTTACATAGTGTACTGAGGGTTGGCCCACTGTCTTTTGAGTATTAAGGGGTCATTCAAGATAAAAGATTGTGCTGACAAAACTTTGATGGCCTCTAGAGCAGAATTACGTGATTGCTGAGTAAATCAAAAACATAGGGCTGAATTAACTGAGCTGTAAGTAAAATTGGCTGTCTATTCCTTCCCAGATACAAAATGAAAGTGCTAATAATATTTTTAAGGGCCTCTGAAGAGCGGTGATACAGTCTGATCAGAGGCTGGGTGTCTAGCAAACAGACTCAGAAAGGAATTACGTTTTGGATTGACATTTATGTGATTATCTTTGTTGCAAAAAGAGAACCTGGGAAATGTCCCAAAGCTGCAATGGTTTGTTAGTTTCCATAGCCAAGGATAGGGAACAAGGGAGTTATTTGTGAGAGTGTACAGCCTTCAATTTTTGTTTCACTTGGTTTGAAATGCTCAGGAACATATACGAAATTGCACATACTAGCTGTGAGCCCGGTGTATGACTCAGGTTTACACCTCTCAACCAGTGGTGCTGCTATTTTTTTGTTTGTAAACTCACACTTTCATGTGGTACATATTAGATGAGTCAGCTTTAGTGTTGTCCACTTCATCTGAAAGGCCTCTTGGAAGGGATTATACAAGGGTGTTGCAAAGGATTTGGGTACTGGATTTGGTACTAAGCTTTGATATTGACCAGGGGACATACCAGAGGATTGAGTTGTCTCCCCTTGATCTCACTCTAACCATTTAAAGATGGGTGTGGAAGCACTTCCTTCCTCAATGCTTCTCATCACCTGACATTTATACTGTCTTTTTTAGAATAACCTGATATGTCACCATTGCAACTTGAATTTGATATTGAAGCATTGACACCTATTTCCATTGATTCTGGGAGGTACGGACAGCCTAGTTATAAAAAACAAATGTGGCAGCAGCTAGCATGTGAGTATGAGAACCTAGAATGTGACCATCAGGAATGAACCCCATCCTTCTCCTCCCCACCTGCTGGCCAGCAAAAAACTGAGAGTGTTTGAGTGAGTTTTGGCTGATCTTGTTTGGTCTCCAGCCCCCCAAAGGCACTTTCACTGATTCTGGGGCTTATTTGGCTGGTCATGCAACCAAATCAAATGCAAACAGGTCACAGAAACAAACAGAAGGGGAATTCAAAGTCTGGAATAAGGGGCTTGGCATGGTAAAGGAAGGGAATTTATATAGACCTCAGTTTTGTGCAATAGGAAAAGAGGCTTCAGCCAGTGTATCAGAACCAGCTCAATGTGCTCATATGGTATGAAATTCTGTTTCTTAGTGCAGGACCGAGAGCAGAAACAGTAGAATGAAAGGCTAGTGAGAGCGTTACTCTTAATTGCCACACCGCTCAGCTGGAAAACTGTACCTGGTTAGGGCTGAATTTTTTGGGCAGTAATGTGCATGCACATGACAAAAAGCTTTGATGTTCTCTACCCTTGGAATTCACTTCTGTAACCACAGGAGTTCATAGATCTCCACTGGGCTTACTGAGAGTAAGCGCTGTAGTGGGGTTGATATGCAAAACTTCCAGGAACTTCTGAAACCTCTTGAGAAATACAAGTTTCCTAGTTCATAAATTCCAAATTTCTGAGCAGCTTCTGGAGGTTTGACCCCATTTCAGTTTTTTTTTTTATTTATACAAGAGTTTGAAATGCTGTTCTGAGACATAGGGATCTCATTCCTTGTTTTATCTGTCATGAACAGATGTTCTTCTGCGTAAGGTTCCCTAACAAAATGTTTGTTTGATGTGGATGTGAATTAACTTTCAACATCAAGTGTGTTTACAACATTGTAAGTATGACATGTTCTGAACAGGAAATCTGTGTTGTCCTAGTAGGTTTGTGTTTATTTGTTTGAATGGTGCAAAGCCTAGAAGACTAGCATTGTTGAGAGCAGCTCATGTCTCATATCGGTTGATGAGTGATTTTTTGGATGAGTGTTTTTAGGGTAATGTCTAGGAAGATTCCGACACCAGCAGGGTTTTTGTGGGCTTTTCTTCCAAGCTGAAATATTGCTATGTCTGGAAAAACCGGGGAGGAAGTGATGCTGACATTTCTCTGTCTTCACTGAGTTCCCTGTCCAGCTTATATGTAAGGAAGCAAAAAAACCCAAAGATGAGCTTGAGTGAAAAAGCAAGTTAATGCTGCTGGGAAAAGAGTAACTACTAGAAAGGAAGGGTAGGTTTGGAGCTACAGCTGCTTTGAAAGGTGAATGAGAACCAATTTAGAAACAGAATACTGATAATGTGTGCTGGAAAAACACACCAACATGGGATGCATTGTGTATCGTGGCATACTGTTGTGTGTAGTCTTTGAGAAGGGCTGGGTTTAGCTGCCTTTGAGCTGCGACAGGAGCCAGTCTAGTGCGGTCCCTCGCTGTTCATGACCGTAGTAAAAGTGTGTTGCTTTCCTATTTAGGAATGATACACTGCCGGGTAGCAAGTATCAGATGTTCTGTTATAAGGAGGCAACTTTGTTTCAAGAGTTGTTTCCAGTTGGAAAGGTTAAAGATGAAGTCAGCAGGGCTTCATTTTTCCAGCGTGGTAAAATGAGGTATTTGTAGAAGCTTATTAATAAAATAGATTGTTTCTTCTGTGTATTGGATTTTGACACAAGTTTCTCACTGGTGACTTTATTTTTCTTGTATATTAATTTAGGGGTAGCATTTGAATCCTTTCATGTATTTAAAAAACACCCTGTAGGAGCTTTATGGGTGGGGACACATAGTGTATTTGAAGGGATGGGCACCCTCTTTTTGTAATATATTGTGTCACAATCCAGAGTGAGGTAATCTGTGAACTCTTTTGTCATTAATCCAGTGCCACAACACTGCACAGACGCATGACTTGAGGACCTGCATCTCAGATTTTAACTGAAGAGACAGGAGCGTAAGGAGTTCTAGTAGATGTTGCCTGACATAGGGAAGATGCACATTAGTAATGATGCGTAAATGTGTAATGAGGCAGGAGGGAGGCATCTTCCTACAGGTCATTTGGGGTGGATAGTAGTAATGAAGTTTAACCCAAGACTTTGTATATGGGATGTTCTCATTCAAATTAGAAATTTTCAGACCAGACTTTTTGGAGTGCAAAATGCAAGCCTCATGCCTGTGCCGTATAGACCTTCTGGAGGGTTTGTTGTCCAAAAAAAATAAAAGAAAAAAAGGAAAAGAAAGAATTAAATCACTTGAGATTTCCTGGGGAAGATCCCTTTAGTCTGAAGTCAGCTTGTCAGAATTTACTCAGCTTGGGGAGGATACAGCCCCTTGAATTTTGCTGACTTGATACCTGCTTGTTGTTTTGTTTCTGACACAGTCTTAGCAGATATCCAGCAAGCAACTGCTGTTGTACAATACTGCTTGTCTGTTATTTCCAAGGCTGGATTTGGAAAATGATGAGTCACATGCCATTATGCCTTTAAAATCTTTTGCATTATTCTGAGCGCACCAGAGCTTTCTGTTCAGGTGCTGAAAGTTGCAGATGTTAAGCTAATATATTCTTGCATCTTTCCATGCATGGAGTTGCTGGTTGGGTTGCTGTCAGTTGCATTACAGCGTTTACGTTTAATTTCTGCAAAAGCATTGCTCTCTCTAGGCCAGGAAGACTACCAAAGTGTTCCTTTCCGAGGCCAAAGTGTAACATGCCCATGAGATACATCTTGCCATGCTTTCTTCTTGTTTTAACACCACAATTTGTCATACTGCAGAGCCTTCCTGCTTATCTTAGGCCATTTTAATCTTAACAGTCAGACTTCTGTAATCCTAGTGACTTAGTGACTTAGTGAAAATGATGAGCTCTTGGCAGATACCTCTGCTTTTCTCAGGGGTCACAGGTTTATCCAGGAAACTGACCCTGACAGTGAGTGCGTGTGACCATGTGCTGGAACTGCTGTGGGGAAGGTGACCTGCCCTAGCTCTTAAAAAAATTATTTTACTATCTTAAGGCTAAAAAGCACTGAAAACCACTGGGTTAGCTTATTGTTGGGACTGCTGTTTACACTGTTAACTGAGATGATTCAGAAATCTCTGTTCAGCTGGTGTGAAAGGTATGAGTTTACAGATACAACATGACTTTCTTGACTTACAAAGTAAGCAATAGCTTACCTGTTCTGTGAGATTGCTTGCAAATCAGTTGAGCTTAGACAGTCACCCTTAAGAGGCACTTGTTGGAGTGCAATAATCCCTTTCAGGAACAAAACTGAAAGAGAAAAACAAAGTAAACCAGAAAACCCAAATACTTGTTAACAATAAACAACCTACCTTTCAGAAAGTGCTGAACACCCAGCATTTCCCTGATTGCATTGGCAACAGATGGGTTTTCATGGGTCCAACCTTTGCCCTGCCTGAAACTAGCGAGAGACCATCTCTGCAGCTCTTGGTTGAGGTTTTTCTTGGCAAGTCTGCCACTGATGTAAACTCTTCCCTTCACCTGTGTATCTTGGAAAGGTCATCTTGCTCTGCTGTGCTCCATTTGGAAGCATGAACTTTCTCTTAAAGATGCTCCAAGTTGCTTTTTACATAAACAGTGTTTCAAAGTTGTTCTGTTTAGAACAGCAGACAGACTCCTGGCTTAATTGTTCTGTTGAGTGGAAAAAATGTTTTATCAGTGCTGAGTGTTTTATACTGAACATGCCTTCCCAGCTAGCAGAACTTCAAGAAAATCTAAAGTATCTTGGTGCATGGTAACCAAGAGGCATACAATAACTATCTGAGCTCATTCATCACATTGCAAGGCTAGAGTGTTTATTATGTCTTGATTTGCTCATGCTTACATGAATTATGCAAGTAATGTACATCAATTTTCCAGAAAGGGAGAAGCACTCAAGCTAATGAAAAGTTGCTTTTCTAAATAATTCCATTCCAACAAAAAAGATGCACAAAAACTGGTGAGACTTGTTGCAAACTTCAGCGTTCTGCATTTCTAAGGCATGCAATCTTTTAGCAACCTTACAAGCCACTGTCAGGTTTAGTCCTAAGTTATGCATGGCCTGTGGTAGAAAGGACAGGTGAAAAAATAATCAATGCAGGTGTTGAATTTTAAAAGTATATCCAGTCTTAGCCCAAGGAATCCTATTTTCAAAGTTTTTGCTTTGCAACTGTTATTCTTCTAATACAGTTTTGAGATGGGTGTGTTAAGTGTCTTGTAAAATAGATAATTATGAAAAGAAAGAAACCGTTACTACTAGTATACTAGTTAGACAGTCCTGTAAATTGGAAAGTGTCCTACACTAAGAGAAATCTGGATTCCTAGTAATTCTTTTGAATTTGGTTAATTGTTCCTATTTCTGAGCTTGATCTGAGTTCAGGAGCTATGCAGCAATGCTAATCCAAAACAGGCTGGACATTGCTAACTGAAGAAATGCTGTGTAGGAAACAGGCAGGAGTTACAAGTATCTTGTGTTAAAAGTCCTTTAGTTTGCTTTGAACTTTGGTTCAGGACTGTAGAAACCTTAAAAATATACAAAGGGCTGGTTCCTAATTCTGTTTGATGAAGTAAAAAATGTATGTTTACAAGCTCCTTCACAAAGATGGAATAATAATAGAAAAAAAAAAAGTTTGATCCTTCTCTAGTAAAATGCAAACCTGCGTCACCAGTTCATTTCCAGCACAAAGCACAGACTTTCTGCACAAGCATGAACTTCACGAAAGCCTGTGGCATTCCTGCAGCATAAGGAGGAGCCCCAGTGTGCACCTATATGAAGATCTCTCAGGGCCAAGGTGCAGCAGCAGGTTCCTGGTCACATAGTCCTACAGAAAGACTGGAGTAGGTCCAAGCAAGGTCATGGAAGTGTCCAGCTGTGAAGTACAAGCTGACCTGTGGAACAAGAACAATCTATTCCACTGCTATTCCATATTTAGCACATAGCAGGGTGTTTACTTCTCCTGCTGTCACTGAAAACATCAAAGCCGGTAAATCAATGTAAATTACTCAGATGAAAAGCTATGTATTAATGCAGTAGATGAGTTGCATTTCTAGCAGCGCTATAAGCAGTGTTCCTCTTATTCAGCATTGTCTACCATCCTCCTGTATCAAGAGAAGGATGGTAAATTCATTCACTGCTTCAAAAGTACCTGACAAATTATTGAAAGTCCCTTGTTTTTATAGCTCCTAGTTAGAGAAGGGTTGGCTTGTGTATTTCTGATATAAATCTCAGATAACAACCAAAAATTTCAGAGTGTCTTTTTGTTTGGTTCTGAGAAAACACGCTCCAAGAATCTGGCACCAGGTGAGTTTGTTGTCAGCAGACCAAAGATCAGATCCCTCACTGCCACTACCTCTGTCAGCATCTTTATGTCTGCTTTGATGCAAAGTGTCGTGTGAGTGCCTTAGATGACCTTGCTAGGGAAGAGATGCTCCCTTTGCTTGCATGCTGGCTTTTCAGAACAAAAGCCATAAATAAAACCAAGCGCATGGGAAAATTGTCACCGGTAGGTAGCCTGGAATAGTTTCCTTTTCCTTTTGTTTCAATAACTTGTACTGTTCATCTCTTGTCCTCTGGGTGAGTTCCTTGGATAACATGTCTCTTCTAGTCACCCGAATCCAATCTTTCTCACAAAAGTCTTCCAAGTTTGGGAAGTTGCTTCCTTCTTCTCTCTTCTTTATAAAAGCTTGTTGCAGGGGTCAGAGGGAACATCTCACGTGCTGCAACAGCCCTGAAAGTGCCTTTGGCTACTCTGGAAGCTGCAGATGGTGAGTTAAATCTCTTCCTGGTATCCTCAGCCCCTGTCAAAATTGGATTTCTTCTGCCTGTGTGTGCAGGCTGGTGTTTGCAGAATTCCTTGTGGCTCAGGTTCAGGTTTCATCACCATTCATTCAGATGAGTTCAGGTTTCCAGGCTCTGAGAATTCCAGTCTCAACTTTCTGCCTCGAAGGCAGCTGAGATGCAAGCCCTGGACATCCAAGGAGCTGAGTCACACTGAAGTGAAGAATCCCGCTTTCTTCTCACCATTTGGCTGCTGAGACATTATCATGACAAAGGAGGATTATTGACTTTCATAGTCATGATGCCTTTGATTTGAGGCTCACTTTGATTTGGGGCAGTGGTGTTCGCTGGCCTAGAGAAGCAATGGTCTCCTCCAGGTGAAGAGCTAGGAGAGAACCATGCTTTTGAGAATGATGAGGAGGATGAGGGGAAGAGTTGGCCCAAGAGGCTGAATAGAAACCTTAATGGATGCAGTTAGTCACTGGGAATGGCCCAAAAGCAGCCCATGATTCCTTAAGACAATTAAAAGCAAATTGTCCAGCTGAGCGATCCCAGAGCAAGGAAGATGCTCCCCCAGACTATAATTCAAGGGGCTGAATGGCCCTCAAAAACTGAGAGCAGAGAAAAAAAAAAAAAAACAAACCCTGAAGATGAGGCAAATGATGGAACAGATGTGAGCGCTTTTGTTAGGAAGACTTGGAGGCTAGCGGGATGGCGATAGGCTAATTTGAGGCACATAATGCCAGGTTCCTTTCATATGCAGAATAGCACTTTGATCCAATGTGGATGAAAGTGCTGAAAAGTGGAGATGGTGGCAGGGGGTCTTTTGTCTTTGACAAAAAAGGCATCTGCTGGGCTTTAACTCCCTTTTCCCCATCCCCTTAGCCTAGCGGGCCACTCCAACAATGCTAGCAAAGGGGACAAGTGTCCCCTGACAGCTGAAGAAATCTCCAGGAGGAGAATGAGGCTTGTAGCAATATGTATACCAAGAGAGCTTAATCGATTTTTTCCACAGTACAAAAAGGGAGAGGGCTGGGGGAAGACAGAGAGATCACAGTGGAAATGGGAGGTGGGAGGAAAAAATCCCTTTCTAATAAACTTGTTACTTTTGTTCTCCAAATACATCTTTTCAGGAGGTGCTTTGATGCTAGTATGAATACACTTAATGAGGCAGAGTAGAGTTAGAATTGCTGAGGGTGGGGGGGGGATGAAGTAAGAAAAAATAGTTTTGCAAGGAGGATGAGTGTGATTACTATGGATCCCAACACAGGAAAGATTTTCTTATTAGTAAAACAGTGCAATGCAACAGATACCTGGAAGGCAGATGAATTCTTTCTGTACCACCTGTTGGAGGAGCACAGCTCAGTGCAAATTCTTCATTTTCATTTTTAAGCAAAATTGAAAATCTCTCTTTAAACTTTTCCTTCTTTTCTGTTGTCTTTTTTACTTTTTGGACTTACTAGAAATGAAAGACTGGAGAATTGAATGGAGAGCTAGGAAAGCAAGCAGTGTTTGTGACAAGCAAATACAGCAGTTGCAGATCAGCTGCTCATCTGGTCCCTGCTTCTCATGCTTTGTTGACTTTCTTCAGCTTTTCACATCTGGTAAACAAGACTGGGATCCAATCCCACAGAGTTTGGCTGTGGTTTTCCTTAAGTATCACTTTGCACCTACTCTAATGTTTTCTTTGAGAAATAATGACAGATAAGAGCTATCAACTTCTGACCAAGACCCACCTCAGCAAATTAAATCTTTTAAGAACATCAGGTTCAGGAATCTTCCTTCTCTTGACATTCTGACAGTGTTTATCTGTTACTATTTACTGAAGATAACCTTCTCACCAGGGCACAGCTTTAAGCAACACCTGGTACTGCAAAGACCTCCCTCTTTACCCCCATACCTCTTCTCTTTCTGCTGAAGAGTTACAGTTCCCCCAAGAAGTTACAGAAATTGAGAGATACAGCTATCACATTCCCTTGTGAGGCTCTATGGACACACAAACGCCAAATATTAACCGTTTGTAGTTGTTCAGTCAGTGTGCCATGATCCCCCTCCAGCGGATGCCTCCATTCTGTTGAGACCGGCTGATGAGGGGAGTATTTTTGGCAACAGCATCTCCTGTCCTCTATCTATGCAAAGCTACCATAACTCATTAGGGAGGGCTAATTGTCAAAGACATTGATGCTTTTTTGGATTCTACCCATTTTAGATCTTGACTTTTCTTGCTCCCAGTCCTTGGACTGTGGTCTTGAATGGTGCAGAGGGACTTGAGCTGCTGCTGTCATCAAAGGACCTGAACTCACCTCTGTCCCTCATAGTGGCAAGGCGAAAGTCCTCCCTGAGTGGGCTTCAGGTGGTTCTTGTGTAACTTCCTTCTCAGATGCCATCTATGTAGAGTGAAAGGATGCAGGTCTAGATCCAGATGGAGAAAAACATTGCTCATGGGGAAGTTTGACCTGGCAAGGAACAGCCCTCTGAATTTTGCCATGCCAAAGAAAAACAGCCCATGCAGTTCCACACAAACTCCCAGCCGAAGCTACCTCACCTGGACAGCTTTGTGACATGCCAGCAGTAAGATTAGAGATATGAAGGGAGGAGGGGCAGGTTGCCTCTATTCGTGTGTAAATGTGCATTATGGTTCTCTGTAACTGCAGGTAGCAATTGCAGTTTTAAGCCACACTCTTGAGACAGACTTCTTGATCTGTTTGTAGTTTACCATGTGCTAATTTCCTAAGGCCAGAAGTTGGGCACGAGGAAGGAAGATGCCTGTGTGGCTCTATCTGGCTGCTATGAACTTGGCCAAACCTGTTTGGAGAAGAGACTGAATATGTTTCACCTGAAGCCCAGTAGGGAAGAGATGTGCATGGAGCAGAGGGCAGCATGCAGAGCAAGTGACAGCAGGAGTACAGGCTGTGGGAGTACAGCAAAGAGAGGAAGATTTGCTTTGTTCTCATGTCTCGCCCAGCAGGCTGGTGTTTTCTCCACAAGAACTGGTTACCCTCCACTGATTTGTGTTCAGATGAAAATCAAATGGTAAAGATTGCAAAACTCTTTGATGTGCTTACTCTACATTGAGGCAGCACTACCTGACCAGCTTAGGAAACCATCACAAGTGTTATTCCTCCTCTATGGACAGCAGCTGACTGGTCAGTGTTTCAGAGGCTGCTGCGTCTAGAAAGGGCCGTATTGCTTTAACGCTAAATTGTCCCAGCGGATGCTGCGATGTTAGTCAAATAATTTACAAAATAAGCCATTTCCATGAAAGTGTTTTTGGCTGAACTGATTGTACATAAAAGATTTCCCTAGCATAACCAGCAGTCCTGGCTGTAGGAATTTCATATTTTCAGCATGGATTTGGTTTGTCTCTCAGTGAATCTCATCTGGTCATTAACATCCATTAGAGCTTCTCTGTGTGGGAAGTGGAGCCAAACAAATGGCAAATGGTGGCTTCAGAGTGCAATAAACCCCAGCCTACATACAAACTTTTGTTCAGACATGAAGTGGTTTCAATTTTTTTGCTTAATTTACTTCCAAATTAAACAGAGTTCCTTTTCAGGATGGCCACTGGTTAGTTAGATGTGACTTACCTGACTGAGTGTAATCAGGTACTGTAATCAGGCACAGCTTTACCAATAAAGTAAATTCTTGCCTTTTTTAAAAACATGAGATGAGAGTGACTGTTGCTGTTCATGAACACCCTGCCAGAACTAATGCTAAGTTATGTGATTTCATATTCAGTTAAATACACAGTGGTTTGGATCCAAACAGGCACTCTAGCTGTAGTGAGGACAGCATGATTTCAAGTTTGGTAGGACCTACATCTTTCTGTAGGAGTTGGATTGTTGTGCTCAGAAAGGGCAAATTGCCTCTGTTCATTCCCACATGTGCCCTGTCCTGTAATCTCAAAATTTGGTTCACATGATCTTAGTACTTTGAGAGTATGCTTGCTCATGTCTGAGTTACGTGGTGTTGGTGAATACCTGCAGTTCCGGAATGCTTTTGATGATGTTTAAGGTAAATATCCAGGAGCCCTCATCAGGCTGCAGGGAGTCCCAAAGCCTGGAAAATAACCCTCCCAAAGGGTAATTTCTGAAATGTGTCAAGACCCCAGCAGTATCTCTCATCTTACTTCCTTTACAAATAAAGAAAATAAGCCAGAAAGTATTAGAAAGGCTTGTTACAGTTGTCTGTGGAGTGCAAACCAGCTGTAGCTTGTGTTCAGGAGAGATTTGCAGTGTTTTACTTGCCACATGTTGATGAAGAGCTGCTGCTTTTGTGGGTGAGTAGCCAGCTCCACACCTCACCAGTGTGCCTGCTGGCATCCCGTGCTCAGCCTGGGCAGTTTATGCCCTGAGTCCTTCCTTGGCTCCCTGCTTTTCTGGGGCTCAGTGGCTGCCTGCTGTAGTGGCTGGAGTAGCAAGGGGGAGGTACAGAGGTGCCGCATCACCTGTTTGGCTCCAGAGACCCCTTTCTAGTGTTGCTGCAAGCTGCTGTCCTGTGCCTTTTACTTGGCAGTAATCTGTGCATTGCCCCAGGAGGGAGGCAGCTGGATCAGCAGCCGCCTCTGGGTGAGGCCCTGAGGCCATTGCCCTGGGAGAGCCATGCTGTGCTGGAGGTGAGGAAGTAGAAACACCTGCAGGAGACCTCTGGTGATCTCCCCTTCTGGTCAAGGGAGAGACTTCCTGGGGTAGGAGCCGTGGCAGCCAGTGTGGTTCAGCTCAAGGCAAAGGGAGCAGGAGCGTTTCCATGCCTAGGCAAATGTCAAGGAGGAGGGAGTACAGGAGGCAGTCAGCTGGTGAAGAATGCTGGGTTGCTCACCTCAGACTTCACCAACAGGAGGGCAGCAGCCACTATCCTTCCCCAGCCTGCTCTGCTGAGCCATTCGTGCTGGAAACAGGTTATGTGGGAGAAGAAGATACAGAGCAGGAAACAATAACAATTAGTGTTCCTTGCAAAAGAGGAAGAAAGTGCAAACAAGGAAAAGCCATGGGAAGCTGTGGAGATGAGAGCCCACCAGGCCCTAGGGCTCTGTGGCGGTCAGCAAACTGTGGTCTAGGGGAACAAGATTGCCCCCATTTCAGGCTGCCCCTTTGAATCCTCTGTATTAATAATCATGGGCAAAACCTCCTGGAGTTACATGTGGTGAGTCAGTTCCCTGTGAGCAGGCCTGGAGGCATGGGCTGGTGACAAGTGGACTGGAGCGTGAGCAGCTGCAGAGAGCCTTTGGTAGGCAGCTCTTTATCTGTGACCTATTCAAGGGGTGAGATGAGAACTCACCAGGAATTCTGTCTTTTCCTCTCTCTCCCCCTTCCTCAGGTGGTCTTTGCTTTGAATCAGACTCTCTTGCAGCAGGAGAGCCTCCGAGCAGGCAGTTTACAGATTCCCTATACGACAGAAGACCTTATCAAGCATTACAACTGTGGAGACCTCAGCTCTGTCATCTTCAACCATGACGCTTCTCAAGTGAGTCTTGTCACCGCAGCCCTTGTACTATGCGCATGTCCGCATAGTGCTAACCCTGTCTCATGCTCATCTCTCCTCAGTCAGGCCCTTTGCAGGGGAGAGCCAAGGCCATGTTGCTGGTTCCCTGTGCATCTGCTTTCCTACGCCTCCTGTCCCAGCAGTCTGCATCACCTCACTCACCCTCCCTTTCTGCACACAAGCAGCGAAGGCACGCCTGGCTTTCCCTTTTGGACAAGTGCCGTGTTTGCTTTAGTGTCAAAGCTCTATGAGTTGATCCTTTATTTTCTTAAAGATCCTGTGGAATTATGCTACCTTAGATATGAGCAAACTTAGTGCCAACAGAGAGCAGCAGCAGGCTTTTTTGTGCAAATAGCGACAAAGAAATGTACTTGTGACTTGGACACTTGTGTAAGGCTGGGCAAGTTGCAAGCTTTTTATGTCCCCTATCAGTATGATTGTGTACTGTGGACAAGGCCCAAAGAAGAGAAATGGGGTGAAACAAAGCAGAAACAGACTTAGACTGAATGTTAAGGAAAAGAAAACCTCCTGAGGCCTCACAGACTTGGTTTATGGAGACAGTTTCCTAAGCAGCACAGTGGAATGCAATGCTCTGATCTTTAAACCACAAGAAAATGCCCAGCAGGGACCAATCTGGCCTGTTTGGGCTGTAAGATTAGCTAACCTCAGGCTGAGACATCAGGTCTCTCTCTTCTGGTCACAAGGTGCTGCCTGACATTTCGTCCACATCAACGGACACAGGCTCTAGCCTCACGGTGCTGAACAAGTAGATTTTGGTACCTGGGTTTTCCCTGCTGAATAAGCATTTTTATGGCCTTTTGATATATATGGTTTAGTGCTACAGAGCTGGAAATACTGTCATACTAACCCTTGCTTCTCTGGCACTGAGCTTTGCACGCATGTTGTTACTTTCCTGTCCTGTCCTGTCCACCCTTGGACAGGACAACCTGGTAATTAACATTGCTTAGCTCTTACAGTGTGTACTTCATTCATTGATTTCAAAGAGCTTCTCAAAGGAGATCAGCACCTTTAGAGCAGACAGTTGATGCTTCACTATTCTGCTGAGGTGTTACAGACTGCAGACAGGTGACATTGCCTGGAGGTCCTTGGAGAGAGCAGCTCTTGCCAAGACATGCATGTCTGAAGGAGCAACTGCCCTTCACTCTCATGAGGGACTCCACTGCAGTGGAGCTGAGTAGTAGTAGTCTGCAACACTATCAGCCTGTTTTTTCAAGTAGAACTTCTCTGTAAATTGTATTTTATCCCATGTTTGCCCTGTAGATGACCCAGTGTGAGCTAAGAACTCTTTAAAAAAAGTTGGTAATAGTCCCTGAGTGGCTCCAGAGCCTCTGCTGCTGCTGCAGTCTTGCAAGTGAAAGTGCCTGGTTTAGTGGCTCTGCTCCCCAGAAATCACTGGTTGTGCACCCTTTCCTTAGAGGTCCCCATAGCTGCAGTGCCCAAAGCCACTTGCTAGAAAGCCAAGATTGGCCCACATTTCTCTCTGCTAGCTGGAGGTCATGATAGTGTGCAGCCACAGCTGTCCTGGGGACCCCAGGGGCAGAGTGAGTGTTTTAAAAAGATACCTTGCAGATAGGGGAACTGGAGGTGGTAATAATTCCTTTCCTGAAAAAATCTGACCCTCTTCTTTTGGAAAGTTTGGGAATGTTATTGTTAACTAGTTCAAATTGCACAGTTCTTTGACAGCCTGAGGGCTGGGGTAACAGTCAAACTCTCTTAGAAGAGTGTAATTATCGTTATAGTTATGTCATACCTGTGGCAATTTAAGGAAGAGGTATGTAGCTAAAGGTAGCCAGGGGCAAATATTTACTTTCTTCAGCCAAGAAATCAGGATTTTTGATCTATAGTGTGGCAAATTGAGAGCATTTTTTGACTCTGTATAAAAAAAATTTCAGCTGACTGGCTTATGAAATGATATGTTGAGAGAAATGAAGCACTATGTATTATTAGAAGTTTGTTGAGTCATTTTTGATCTTTGTTTGGATTTTGTTCTATTGGATGTGCCTTTAGGGATGAAGCAACCAGCACTTTCAGTGGTGGAGCAAAATGCCTGTGCATGATGGCTGCCTTTGAAATAAATGCCCCTTTCATGAAGACATTTTTTTTTTCTTTCTAGGTCCCAAATTTCATTAATGCTACACTTCCGGCCCATGAACGTATTACTGCCCAGGAGATAGACAGCTACTTCCGTCAGGAGCTCATCTATAAGCGAAATGAGCGAATGGGCAGGAGGGTGAAGGACCTGCTGGAAGAGTACCCAGACAAGAGTTTTTTTTTTGCATTTGGAGCTGGTATGTAGTTGAGGTGCCTTTCAACCTGAACACATTCTTTCCACATCTTTTAGAGCCTTTTTACAAGTGGTTGCTTCAGTTTAAAGAAGGGTCAGTACTTCTACCATGGTGGACGCAACTTTGCCCTTATAGTTGTACCTTAGTAGGAAAATTTTTTCAGTATAGGAAACTGTTTTTCTTCAGGATGCAAAAAGCTCACAAGTGTATGCATTGATTGCAATATTTATTAGTTGCAGACTTATTTGATAAATGGATAGCCAAAGATACTAAACAAACTACAATGCATACACAAAAGGACACAATTGTTTATGGTCTGGCCGACCAAAGGTAGGAGAAACAGGGAGCTGAGATGAAAGCTAGCAAGTCAGAGGTTGAATCAGTGCTTGAAAAAACCTTTCAAGAACACATCCAAAAGAATAACATCCCAAATTGTGTGAGTCTAAGAGGCTCATTAAATGCAAGGGGAAAGGAAACACACTTTCACCTTTTTTCTTCCTGCTGCAGCTCCCTTCCTCTTTCCCATGCTTCCACTATAAGGAAATTGTGTCTGCCACTGTTTTGGAGCAGAGCGTTGGACCAAATTTTGGAACTGACAATTTTCTGCCTGGTAGTAGCCGGAAGTAATCTATAGGCACATCTAACAGCAGTTGTGTATTAACCAACTCAGTGGGGTTAACACCCACACTTCATAGTAGGGCTGGGTGGAAAGTGTAAAAAGGATTGGTTTGCCATGATTTCTGTTCTTTGTTCTAGCTCCAGGGAAAGGAAGTGACGATCAGTGTTTGAAAAGACGGGTGCTAATTCCCAGAGAAGTGTAGTATCCTCTCAACCATGAACAATATGGGCCTTGGGAAAGGGGGAGAACTGCAGCGCATGTCAGAATCCACGTGGTGTTTTCTGGCTTAGTGGCTACTGCTTTAGTTAGGATGGAAGATCTAGACAAAGCAAAGAAAATATTTACTTAAACACTCTAAAAGCATTGGTATTTAAAGTCTGTGTGCATCTCCTCACTCGCAGGAGAGAGTTGTGGTTACAAATTTATCATAACAAGGGTGCTTTTTGTGAGGGTAGGGAGGTAATGAAGGGTGGCTGATAATGTCTCTTCAGGCATGCATGAAGACTGTAATGTGCTATCTTCCTGCAGTATCATTGCTCTGTGCTACTCTCTGCCATAAAGGGCAGTGAAATACAGATACAGGTTGTGTAGATTTTGGTCGTGTTTGTCTGTAAGCTAAGACCAGGGCTTTGCTTTATTGCACTGCTGATGTTCTGATTGCACTTGTTGTTGCTGGACTGATGTTCCTAACCAGTGCATATGTCAGTCCTGAGTGCCAGCTGCATCATTTGCAGGTGGCCAGTTTTCTGAAAGGAGGCTAGTCACAGATGTTTGAGCTCCAGAAAATTATTCACAGCTGAGTGCTGAGCAGCCCATGCAAATGGACTGATGTAGATGCAAGCATCACTTTGAGTCTGTCCTGTCCCAGGAGCAGGATCCTTTGGGAAAACAGAGCCGTTTTCCCTTCTTGCATAAACACCCTGCCTACCAGCAGCTGCATTGGACAAATCATGTCTTTAAAGTGCGTTTGTGTAATTTGTCTCCCGTCCCATCAAATTCCTTCTCTTGCCATTCTTCTGCCCCAGACTGTCTTTATTGTCATTAGTATGCACAGCTCTGCCCCAAAGCCCAGAAGCACTGCAGGATCAGGACACATATCTGTCTTTCCCAATTCTCTTGTTCTCAACCTTCATGACAGTCTTAAAACCCTTGCCAGACTTTCTAGAGTCTTGCTTTCCTCCTTCCTCTTGCTTTCTTTTTCCCAGTTGGTCCCTCCTTTTCCTCTGATGGCCTCTCTTCTTGTAGAGCAGAGTTAAGATTCACCCAACAGTGCTGTACTGCAGCACTGCCTGGAGCCTTGGGCCTGTATCAACACCCTTGATCTGTGGCTTATATGCACATGGCTTGATCTCTAAGCACCAGGCATGCTCTTCTTGTGCTTTTCCATCAAAATTTTCAATCCAGACAAGTTCCCTGTTTTCTCTGGAGACTCCAGATTAACTTGAAATTGTCTTTAATTGTCTTGAATAATAGTCCAGGTTCTGTTGTCATGCTTTTTGCTAGCCTTCCACTTTTAGCAGCACTATTCCTCATTATACATTTGTTTGACTGCATGGAAGTTTCTTTTCTTTTCTTCATTGTTGAAATAAGAGGTAACATCACATAATGTAACACAGAAAAGGGTGCACATTAAAAATATGAGTGCAGATACATTGTTTTTCAGCAAGCTAATTTACCATTTTGTTTATGCAGATTGATGTATATGACAGATAATTCTGTGGAAGATTTGGTTTTATGCTAACAAGCAATGAAGATGAACAAATGTCCTCAGTTTTGAGCATTGCTTGAGTATTGTACTGCTGTTAATTACTGGAAATTGGTTCCAGGAAAGTGCTTACATAAGGCAGGTTAGAGTGACCTGTAGGAGAGGAGGAGAAAAAGAAAGGCTGTGGGAACAGGAATAATCATCACTGCATTGTGGTTTTCTCTTTTCTGGCCATCAGTGAAAAAGTATCTTCCAGGAATGGCTGATAAACTGCCATTTATCAGTTCTATAAACTGCCAGTTATCACGACTAGGTTGTGTTAAACTGGTAGTAGGATATCGAAGGATCTCCAGGTTCTAAGAATGAGAAGGCTTTTAGTTGTTTCTTTACAGATTTTTTCACCATGTTTTTTATTTTTAAAAGGGATAGGCTTTTTGTAAGGAAAGTTCTTTTTTTTTTTCCATCAGCCAAACACCACTGAAAAAAACTGTTTTATCATCAGTTATATCTAAACAAGGTCATGGTTTGTGAGTTACCATGGTATTGCAAATGCCCCCTCTTGTTATTTAAATAACTAATTGTATTTTTATTTTAAATGGGGGAAAATCAGAAAAGATTGATAATGTATTGTATAATCTAAGTGGATTGATGTGGTTTAGAGATGTGTAATACATTGTGCAAAATAAGCTCCTGTCTCTTGCAGGTCTTAATACAACTGCATAGCTACAGATGTCGATATCTTACATGGAATTACGATGTAGTAATTTGGACTGTAATAGATTTGATTGTTAGATCCAGCGTATTTTGTGCTTTCACTACATTTTAACAGATCAGACAAACTCCCCCTATATTCTGTTCAATATGTGTCACAGAGCTCATTTCTAGAACTAGTATTGTTTGGAAGCAATTTAAGCTTGCACAAAAGTAGACAGCTGAAAAACAACAGATCTTGCTGAAACTATCAAAATATCTTTGCTTCTGGCCAACGTGCAAACATGGAGAGTTACAAGCCAAAATAAATCTGAGGGAATTAGAAGAAAGCATGGGAAAAGAGAGATGGTAATGCCAGCAGCATTCCACTAGGTTTAGTAAGTATTTTATCCTAATTGTGGACAGGCCTTTTTGTGTGATAGCACTAGAGTTATAAGCCAGTCCTTCTCCCTCTTGCAGTGAAATGTCAAAGCCAGCTATAATCTTTCACAAGCAGTCTCTCTTCTCTATGCATTTTTAATTTCTCTGAACTGTGCAAGGGGCATACAGGATCTGAATGCTAAACCGAAGTCAAGCACATGTGGTTCCATAGACAGCTAGTTAGGTAACACTGTAGGTTTTTTGTTTATTTAAGAGGTGTACATTGGCATAAAGAGGGCTGCATTGTCCTGCTGTGCTTTGGAGTCTTACCACTTGTCTTGACCACTCCCAATCATCTTTTTGTCCCTAACACATTTGGAAAATTTGCTTCATCACCTTCCCCAGGAATAGAGTGTGGCTGACCAGTTTGTAGTTCCCCAGATTATTCTTCTTGCCCTCCTTGAAGATAGGAGTGATCCTTGCTTTCTTCCAGTCCTCAGGGATCTTGCCCAATTGCCATGACCTTTTAAAGACAATTAAGGACAGCCTTGCAGTGACACTGGCAGGTTCCTGGGGTTCCTGTGGGTATATCCTATCAGAACTTGTATATGTCTGGTCTGTTTGGGCATTCATTAACCTAATCTTTCTTCACTCAGGGTGAACTTTCTTTGCCCTGGACTTTCTCCCAAGTCATAGGAACCTGAGGTACCTGAAAGCTGGTTTAACCATTAGAGAAAGTGACAATGGCACTGAGTACCTTGGCCTTTTCCGTATTCTTTGTCATCAGGTCTCCTGCCCTTTCATCATTGGGATGACATTTACCTAGTCTACATTTTATAGGTATCGGTAGAAACTTCCTTGTTTCCCTTGATGTTTTTCAGCAGATTCAACTCTAGATTGATTTACTTCTGTATGGTCATTTTTATTCCAGAATGAGCATGGCTTGTTTGCTTTAGCTTACGTTCTATTGAAGTGACTAAAGAATAAGAAAAGAATAAATAAGAATAAATAAATAATAAGAATAAAGAATAAGGGGGGGAGGAAAGTGTGTTGTTTTTTTATGGAAGAGGAAGAATACTTAGTGGCGCGAGAGACTGACTTTATTATGACAGGCAAGGCCTCCAGTAAAGCCAGAGTTTCTAGGAGCCAAGTTAAAACTCTCTCCAGTCTCTTCAGCCTCTTTGAACAGCTGACAAGCTCCAGAAGAGCCAGGTCATGAATAAGAAGTACAGAGGGATTTAAGATCCCTGTGGATGAAACGACTGACTTCATTGAGACACTGGTTGATATGAGAACTTCAGAAGCTGGTCCTTTTAATCTTATAAAGACTTGCAAATTCCTTTGTCTTTCAGAGGTTTTTTTTTTCTTTGCCGCTGCTGAAAAAAACGTTGTTCTGAAACTTTGAAGTAGTGGATGTTGGCAAGCCACTATTAACAGTATGAAAGGAAAGATGATAGTGAAAACTTCTTCAGCTACCATTTCTTCTAATTACTGAAGAAAACAATGAATGTGTATATTTAGCATTACTCAGACTACATGGGTTCAAACCTTCAGGGACAGGTTGTTTTTTTCCCATCTTTACCTGCCTGCCCCTCACAAGACTTTCAAGAAGGAATTGTTATGAACAGACTAGTGAACCAATATCCAAATTAGCAATCCAGCTAAGAGTGCCAGATCTTCATTGTTGTCCTCCCAGAAGCTGAGTCAACTGATACTCACTAAACTAAAATTAACTCTCAGCTGGTTAATGTGTGATCCAAAAGCATGCAGAAAAAGAACTCGGATATCCAAACAGAAGCATAATTGACCCTGTCTGGGCTGAAGATGGGTGTATAACCTATCATCTTACCCACCTGGACA
This sequence comes from Psittacus erithacus, assembly GCA_009867235.2. Lineage (NCBI taxonomy): Eukaryota > Metazoa > Chordata > Aves > Psittaciformes > Psittacidae > Psittacus > Psittacus erithacus. The sequence goes on along the minus strand of WYDI02006336.1, from coordinate 4,415 downwards.
AGGAAAAGAGAGAACACCTACGGTTGTCCCAGGGTCTGCTGTAATCCTCCACATGGCTTCCTCCAACTTCTGTAGGTTTTGAGGCAGTCTTGGGCTCTGGGAGACTAGCCTCTTATATGTCAGCCTTGTGTGCCAAATGCATTGGATCCACAGGCATGTCTGATGCCTTTTCTCTTGCCCTCTACATTAAAAAAAAAAAAAAAAAGAAAAAAAAAGAGGAGAAACTGGAATTGTACTGAGTCTCTGTCCTGAATGGTGTGTTAGGAGGTGCTGTTTCCATGTAGAGCTGTTCAGTGTTACTGCTTGAGATGTGCTGTTACATCTGGCATTTTTTGATGGGAAATTATGCAGAGTCACAGGATTTATTATCTTTGAAAAATAAAAGATTGGAGAAGGGACCAGTATCTGTAAAAATAGTCAACAGTGCTAAGCCCAGGATGTCGCTGTTATCTTGTGTAGATGTTTACACCTGTAGAACAAAACCAAATAAAAACCCCCCATGGGAATATGAAAGTTGCCCAGGTAAATGGGATAATAGTTTGTCTTTGAAATTCAGCAGGAATTTAGAACCCAGTGTGGAAACTTTGTTCCTGCATCAGTACATTTGGGGCTGAAGATGTGGATATACACAGAGAACAAATTTATGTATGCCTTGTATAAAGGGAGCTAATAAAAAATCCACAAGAATCTGAATCTTGGCAGACCTAGAAGTGCACAAAAAGGGGGCAGTGGAGGAAGGGGGCAGTGGAGGAATGGGGCAGGAAGATAACATAATGATAGAACAGATTAAATGAGTCTTGTGAGACCAGTTTGCTTCTCCCTTGGACACAAAGGGCTTGCTGATTGCTCACTTGCTGCTTCTGTCTCTGGAATGCAGCATCATTTTTGTCTCTTTGGGGTGGGAGGAAAGGCTGAGTCCCTGAAGGTGTGCCTGTACCTCTGTAATCTGAGAATGCCAAATGCAACCCAGCAGCTTTGAGACTGTTTTCCTTAGTAGCTTCTTTGAGTCTGCAGAATGCTAATGACAGGGTTTATTAGGACAGCAACCCCTAAAGGGGATAGATAATGTTGTGTGGATGCAGGACTCACATCCAGAGCCCCAGGGTTCGCATGAAGGGCACTCCTTCTGACATCTCTGACACATGAAATGAGCAAAGCTTTGCATTCCTCCATTAGTGGCAGAAACTTCTGTTCCATCATATTAATGCAACTGCGAAAATCAGCCAGGTCAAACAAGTGTATGCTGTTTCTGCTCAGGTACTGACAGTTCGGTAATCATCAGCTTCTTATCAGTGCTAGCGTTAACCCACTGCTACCATTATTGGGCAGCTACAGTGGGAAAACTTTGATCTTGTAAAATATGTTCTAAGCTAGTGGGATTTCAAGTCCTTAATACCTTTGGAAAAGAAGCAGTTGTGTGGAGTGGGAGCAGGTCCAGTGGCAGAGGTGGCTGTGAATCCTGCATCTCAGACATAGCATTGGTTATTTCCTTCCCTTACTGCTAACATAACACTGGCTTCTAGTATAATCACTTACCTGAGGGTTGCCTTCCCTAATGAGTCTAAGGCTTTAACAGTGGAAAACTCCCAGTAAATGCCAGTGCAGATGAAGCCTCAGTGGCTAAGGCTGGCTGACTAGAAGCTGTTTGTTATAACTCACTTTTTACAAAATGGGGTTGTAAGATTTTTCCTTATTGTAGCTGCTATACACTTGGCCTTATAATTAGTGGGAAATATTTTTGTGGCTTTAATTTGTGTCATCAGGAGGTTTGACTTTGTCTGAAGGTAAAAATGAGAACTGCTGGGACTATGCTTTTGGTCTTTTAGGTCTTTTAGTTTGTGTTCTGGTACCTGAGCTTTTCCTGATTTGGAAATACTGTTAAAAGCAAGAAGATTTATATTAGATTTAGTGTTACACATTTCCTGCTTGAGAAGCTGTTTTAATTTCGGTGGCAAATCATGAAACCTAGCTGCTTTATCAATTACCCTTGTTTTCCATGTGTTGTTTAGATTGTCTAGTGTAACTCCACAGGACTTCCTCCCTCTGATTCTGGGAGAAGTGAAGTGTGAGCACACCCCACATGGGTGCGTGGTGCTTGTGTTTGAAAGCAGTATCTTCCTCTTATACAGTGTGCACAGAAAGAGTGCATCTAAAGGCAGCTAATCTGCAATGTAGTTGATTGCATCACCCACTTTGCTTCTCTTGCTTTGGGTCATGCTAAATATTTTGTCTACCTTTTTTGCCCTTCATAACTTTACTACCTGGGTAAAATGACTCCATGTTCTGCATCCCAACATGTACTTTTAAAGTATACCTGTGTGCATGCGTGAGGCAAAGTCATGGAATTTGCCCCTGAATTTCAAATGAAATCAGCAAGTATAGATTTCTTCAAGGGTGCTCAGGCAGGAATGTTGCCGCTGCTGGTGTTGCCAGATTATATAGGAATTTCTCTGCAATTTTGCGGAGGACATTTTGTAAGCAGGGTTTGGTAATAACTTGGTTACATAAAGCTGAGGGCTGTCTATGCTTGCTGTGGTATGATTGCCTCCAATATAGCTTACCAAGTTTCACCAGTAAGATATGGTTAGGGTTGTCTTTCTCTGCTCACCATATGAGAGCAGGGTGAGATCTCTTTGTGATATGTGTGGAAAATGACTTTGCCTGTCACTTAATGTCACAGAGCATGAGCTGTCTCCTAACCTTGTGGCAAAAGGTTAAACTAAGTAGAGATTTGGAGATGAGGAGGAGCGTCCTTTTCTTTCTGCAGGTTTGCTTGTATTTCACTCCTTTCAGTTCCTTTCAGAGAATAAGAGACCATGGAGTGGGATGAAAAAAATTACTCTGTAAGAATTCTTGCCTGTGGGGACACTGTGAGTTGGAGTACTATATGAGTACTTTCAGTGTCTCCATTCTTAGTCATTGTGTCCCAAGAGCTGTGTCTTCCAGGAACTCAGCTTCATCAGGCACCTGATGTCAATATGATGTCTTTGTCCATCTCATGGACTGATGAACCCTAAAGTGATCTGGACCTGTAGGAGGAATAGTATGTCTGTTTTGTAGATTGGCTTCCATCCAGTGAAATTGTTTAGAACAGTGCACTGCATTCTCTAGATCATTGTCTGGATCTTCCACACACTGAACTTTCAGTTTTTCACTGTAGATACCTGCGGGACTCACTTGAGCCATACATGTCCCTGCTCTCCAGGCCATCAGGAATTCTCCTGTGCTTGCATTTGCATCCTTTCAGGGAGCACTGGCAGTTTTGAACCGTACTCTATGGGTTTATTGGGCTCACAAACTGCTATTGGAGAATACTTTGATTACTGATGATTCAGAGAAATCTCCAGGAACTTGCCAACAGAGTCTGAAATTGACAAGCAGGTACTCTTTATTGCGGTGCCAGGACACACGGGGCATCACTCCTCCAAGTGTGTCTCATCCAAGCATCAACCAGGCTGTGATTATATTGTCCTTAAACATACATATTCATTGGATTGCATACATTACATCATACTTTTAGAGAATGCCTCCTGTATGCACACAAAAATGTGGTAGTGGGCTTTCGGACCCCTAGTGGTTATTTCTTCATCACTTTTTTTTAGGATCCTTGTCATAACGGTCATACCAGTAACCACCAGGCGGTTCTGGCAAAGCTTATGTTAGTAATTTCCTTTTCTCTGTAGTTGCTAGCAAAGCCTAGCATCCTTGAGGTCACTTATTTACAACCCTATTCTTCAATCAACCCCATTCTTCGCTGAAAGGGCAGGACAAGAACCCAGTCATGGGAGGCACATAGAAGGGGATGAAATATCCTTTGTGTCTCACGGTTAAGTGATAATTTTTGCTGAAGTTTCTCTTTCTTTATTCATGGGGCTTTTTTTCATAGGTAGCATAATAAACCACCTTATGCCATGGCTTTGTTACAAGCCAGTAACTCTAATCCAGCTACCTATAGGTGTCATATTCACCTTTCTGTAGCACGGTATATGAATTTATCTGTATAATACTTGGAAGCAGTCTAAAAAAATTATAGCTGATGACCATTGCCATGGGCATTTCCAGGAATTTTCTGAATAATTGTAAGTTCTATATCTCTAAAATATTCTTGAAAATATTTTTTTCAGTGTCCCATAGAGTCTCTGGCACCAGAAGTCCTGAGCACTCCCACCCCAGCCAGAGAAGATAACCATCCTGCTTTCTGATCTCCCCTGAGGCTAGAATTACTTGCGCCATTTTGTGGTTACACTATTAGGATCATGTGCTGTAGCTGTTCCGAGCACGTCTTGTAGGTCAGCACTCCAGATCAGGTTTCCTAATGTCCTGGGTTCAGCAGCAGCGGTCATTTTTCTCCTTCTTAGTAGCTGGTGCAGTGCTGTGTTTCTGGTTTTGGCCTGGGAACAGCGGTGATAACGCCG
>WYDI02006332.1:0-13468 GCA_009867235.2 Psittacus erithacus | reverse complement strand
TTATCTCAACCTGTGGGAGTTGTATTCTTTCGATTCTCTTCCCCATCCCTCTGGGAGCCGAGGGAGGAAGGGGGGGGGAGTGAGTGGGCTGTGTGGCAGGCCTAAACCACGACAACTATTAAGAAATTCCAGCATTAAAAATACGTATTTGGAGTCAATCCATCAGTGTTATGCAATAATAACAGTGCAAAAGATGTATCTTAGATACTAATAGAACCCCTGCTGTAGTATGGGAGTTTTATTTTTTTAAACAAATGCTACAGAAACAAGCAAAAAGAAACCCACAGGTCTGAATTTGTTTTGACTTTTTCCACTTATTTCTTTCAGTCAAATATTCATGTCTATATGCTCTGAAGAGTTTAACACAATTCACCTCAATTAACGTATTTTATCCTGCTATTTGATGATTCCCAAATTAAAAATTTAAACAAGCTAACACAGAAAAACCTTTCATGGTAAACAAGCAGCATCGCTGCTGGCAAGCTGAGCTGCTTGAAGCATCCCCCTTGAAGCTGTGTATGCCTTGAAGGTGCCCATCTGGTTGTTCAGTCTCTTCTTAAGAAAAGGATTCATGTCTTCTCCCAAGGGAACCCCTGTTCAGTTATTAACAGCTTTAGAATAATTTCCTCATTAAGTAAGAATATCACCTGCTCAGGATCCTTTGCAAAGCAGTAACTGTTTAGTTAAAATTAAGGAAGATGATTGGTTAATATGTTGGTAAAATGGGGATGAATGGGTGAGATGTTTGGTAACAGGACATTCAATACTTCATTGCATGGCTAAACAATTCAGAATGGCTGTGATTAAAAACTCATTAGCATATAATAATCATTCAGTGACATTGCTACATAGTATTTGCAGGGTGTCCAAAGTTGCAGCATGGTGCAGAATGGAGCAGTTAGGAGTCTAGAAATTTGGCATATAATGGTAGATTTAAGCACTCACCATGCCCTACTACTATTAGTAAGACTCCAAGTGGATGAAATTTAAAAAATGCATTTAAATTTGATAGAAAAGAACATAATGTATTTGGAGAAACAACAGGTTTTTTATAAAGAAAGAAGTTTAATAAGGAAATCATTAAAATCATAGAGAAATTATTTATTCCCTAAAACTTGAAAGCTATATCAAATTTTTGTTTTCATTTTAGTTATTTATACAAAGGCACATAAGAGAAGCATGCTTGGTTTCAAATACATCATCTAATGAAGGGCTGAAAAAGCATACTCCCACCTAACTACATATAGCTGACACACTGAAGTAAATAGATAGCCTCCAGTGAAGACTCTTCCAGATCCTAATCTCACTTCACTTAAGGGGACTAAAAGTTTGGAATCAGTGCCTGAGCTACTAATCCAAAGCTGCCTTAAACTCAACTGGAAAAGCCCTGACCAAAAATAAATAAAAAGAAGTAATAAAAACAACCTTCAAAGTGCAGTATCCTAAATGTCTACTTAAAAACATTTTTCTCCCTATTAACCACAAGGAGAGTGTATAGGATTAATAAAAGGTCTAACTCATAAGTATCTCCCTAAAAATCCACCCCAGTGCTCCTGTGTCTGCTTGATCCCTCTTTGGGTGACTATTCCTTTTACAGTCCTGTGCATTCACATCAATAAATGTGAAGTAAAGACATCCATTATATTGAGCAGTGACTAAGGACAACTTAGGAGAGCACATATAAGCTAGTCTCTTTTTTACCACATAGCATAAATAATTATTGGAGCAGAACAGAGACCATAGTGTTTATTTTTTTTCCTGTATTTTGGACTGTGAAGTACCTAACATTTTGGACATGTTAGAAGTATCTAACAACACCCACAGTAAGCTCCTTCGTTGATAGTTGACATCAAGGAATGATTAATCCTGTATATGCAAATTTCTAGCCCTCTGAAGGGCACACCAACTATTTTTTTCATGCGGGAAAATCTCTAGGTGCTTCAGAAATGCTAGAGGGATAAAGCACTTTCAGATACACATAACACCTCTCTAGCACTGGGCAGAAGATAAACTGGGATTTTCATGGAATTGTTTAGATGTCTATATCTCCTAATAAATCTAAGTCATATGAGGACTTCTAAAACACACTAGGAACCTAACTAAAGGGGTTTTTTTGAATTCTGGCCAACATGACCTCTTTAGTGTCCAAACCAAGTCTGAGGCAAAACAGGCGAAAAAACCCTCCTCTTCAACACAAAGTTCTGAGTAAGCAATCATGTCTCCAAACCCACTTCTATTGCACAGTGCTATAACCCTCAGTAAGTTCCAAACACTTGAAAAACACTTTTTTTCTTAATGAACTTATGTAAAAGAATAACCAACATTGCTCTTCCATCAACAAATGCAGTGTAAAATCCAGTCTGCTTGCTGTTGGTCTCAGGAAATCAACTTTCTCACCTCTGATAAGTGGTTTTTTTACTTATCTTTCCTCAGATAGTTTAACTTTATCCTCATTTTGTACTGTAGTGAAAGTATAAAAGGAAAAAACAATTTATGAGAGGCAATTATATAGATTACAACAGCTATATTTTCCATTCCCATCTGGCTTTTTTTATTCTTACATGTTAGACTGTAGACAGATAAGCAGTAGAATTAAAATGACTAAATCTTTTGTTGATCTTCAGAAAAAAAAATGATTGTATCATTATGAAAATGGTGCTTCTTTTCAAAATGTCACACATAATTGTGCATAGCCAGAGTTAAATGAACCAGTAAATGGATTGGTGTTAATAATTATATTGGACATGCATGCAGTTTCAAGTATTAACTAATAAAAATGATTGATTATTTTTAGATAATTGAATTAAAGAATATGAAAGAAGTTTTAACAAAATGTGACTTGTAGCTTTTTAGAGAAGTTAATTAGATACTTGTTAAACATAATAATAATTTATTATTATATCACTGTTGTTTTATAGTGCTGGAGTGTCACAGGCCTCTAAACATAAATCTCAAGTTCTTATGGTTGTTTTTGTCTTCTGTCTGTATTGTCAATTTGACTCCTGAAATTCTTTATGGTTTCAAATTTGTTAATCTACAGTGAAAGTCCTGCTTTTACCTCTCATTAAAGACTTGGTTAAAATGTAAAACTAATGAAATGAAATGAAATGAAATGTAATGGAAATAAAATAAAAATAAATATAAAATAAAATAAAATAAAAAAAAATACAATTACAATATAAAAATACTATTATAAATATGTACCAGAATTAGAAAGTAATTTCAAGACTCCTGACCCTGATGTTTTACCTTTAAAAAGTAGATGATGCTTTTTATATTGCAATAGTCAAAATCATTATTTTTGTCTCGATTTGTTAGAAGCAATGAAGTGTTCCTCTCAGTAATTTCAATTACTAAGGTAATTATTGCATGAAATAATGTCTCTGATTTTCAGGGACAGTGGCATATTACTAACAACATTTTCTAAGTCAAGGGTGGGGATGGAATGTTCTTTACAGTTACAAGTTCACCATTCAGTTGATAAATATACAGAAATAAGCCTCCAAAATATTTTTACAAAATACTACAGTTAGTTGCTGTTTATAGATAAAAAGAGAGGGCAAAAGAGCATTTCCCACAGGAAACTAGAAAAATAAGTGTCCTTTACTAGCTTTCTTTGGTATATCAGGGATGTAAAATACCATGAAAATGATCAAGAGCAGTCGAGGCTTGGGAATTTTCCCCACTAGAATTTGATACTGGTTAGTCCAAATGAAAGCTTTCTGAACTTTCTCAATTCAGTGACAATGATTTTCCTAAAAAAAGTGGCGAATTCTTGACATACCGTACTTCCCTAACATGCTGTGTGCCTAATACTGTCCCTAAAGAAGCAGAGCATGACCCAGCTTCACATTTCTACTCCTTACACATTCTTATTTCAGCAACCAATTATCGCAGCCTATACCTGTATTTGTAATGTTACAAATACAAAAAACTAGTAAAGAAACAAGCTGGTCAAGTGGCAGAATGAGGCATTCAGAAATTATGAACTGCTGGAAACTTCATTCATTTCTCCTAGCTCTGTACTTTACGATGCAGTTCATAATTATGTGATGAGATAATATTTTTACACAAGTTCATTCATCATTCCAAATAGAGAATGAATAATGTTCTATAATTGAGCAACTGAGCAAAAAGCTTTCACTAAGCTGGCTTTGGTACCTTAGTGCTAAAGACTTATACAAGTCATAGGAAACCATGACTCAGCATCCACTTTTCCCCAGGAATATTTGAACACCTGACAGTCACCTCTAAGACAGTGTCAGAACCAGCAAGCTACAGAATATTTGGAAAGGCTGAAAGGAGTTTTCAGTGTGTCGTTTTGCACTGGTCAATTTTAATAGGCCACGGGAGACGGGGTAAGAATATATGTGAATATTTTAGCCATCTGCTTAAACTACAGTCCTCTTGATGGTCTGGATGACCATCAAATTTAGATTATTTCAGAAAAAAAAGGTAAAGAAGAAATTCCAGATTTTTAAGAGGTACAGAAATATCTTCCCCAGTAATTCATTTGTTCTACACTGTGTATGACACAGGTTACATACCTAAAGTGGCCTAGAAACTTTTTGACATGGAAGTGTGTTTTCTCAGCTAAACAGGTCTTGGAGCTCTAAAAATTGTTATCAGTGTTTTAAACAATCATCACAGAGGTTGCTGTAGGTATCATGAGTGATCAACAAAATGGAAACAAGTGTGCAAAAATCATTCTGCACAGAAATACAAAAAACAATAAATAAAAAGCGTGAGAAGAAAAATCATGGTAATTCACTGCCCAGAAAAACAATAAAGTCTCATTAAAAGGCAGTAGTGAGAATCAGTGAAGACTGGCCACAAGTTTCAAAATAGACTTGGAAATGCTAACAGAGTAGGAGAAATGAAATATGGTGAAAACATCAATAGTTAAGTTAATAAAGCCTCAGTGTTGGCTAGTTGTTTTTTTCAACATAGCTCTTTAGTTAATCCTGTAATTTACACTTTCTTAAGCACATGACTAGTATTAATACTGCTATTATCAGATATATCCCTAATTTATAATACCTGATTACAGGTATACATTGGGTAGGGGTAGGAAAATAACCGAGGTTGGGGAAAATGGAGAAATATGGTTTCATAAAGCTCAGCTCAGAGACTGTAATATTAGAGCAGCTTTGAAATGAACAGAGTGCACTTGGAACAGACAATGTCTGTAGGAATGTGGTGCAATATCCTTGGAATGGGGAGTAGAGTGGTACAGAGGTACCACGGATCATCCGTGTTATCAGGGATAAAGAAGATAACCGCATAGTTAGCATCAAGAAAGATGAATCGCAGCTGCTGCCTCAGCAGTGATGGTGAAATCGTGTCCTGAAGCTGAACTTTGCTCATTATAATGTCATTATAATACTAAAACACACACCCACTTCAAAAGATACCCGCCTCCGGGCTACGACCACCCCTCACTGAGCTTGCACTCTGAAATTCTTTTAGCCTGTACCTTTAAACTGAAGTGAGGAAAATTCACACCAATCCTAACAAAGGTATGAAAGGAATGTATGACTAGAGTAACTCAAGCTCCACCTGAAAGTAAAGAAATAGTATAAATTGGCGAAAGAGAAGGGGGATGTTAGGGAGAAGCTCTCCATCGAAAAATCTGGGATCAGTCGACGGGCTGGATCTCTTCTCCCCACCATAGGGGCGCCTATTGGATAAGAGTTCTGTGTTATGTGCATTTACTTACTAACATCTTGCTAGCTATTTAGTATTATTGCCGATCGGCTTTGATTGTATGTTATTGCAAACCAAATCTGTTTTCATAGTCAGTCCCTATCACTGGCTATCTTGAATCTGTATCCTGTCATAAGTATATGTAATAAATTTCTTATATATATAAGTTTCTGGAAACTTTATAGTTGATATAAGGGATTTGGTGCTGCTCTTGGGGTTCCTGAATAGGTTAAGCGAACACTCTCCAACTTAGCGAGCTGCCCAGGGGAGGGTAGGCGGGTCAGATACAAGGGTTTCGTCTTCCTTGGGAAGCGGGTGGACTGGTCTCCCTAACCTCTATTGGCCTGGTGCTGCTCATGGGGTCCCTGAGTAGGTTAGGTGAACACCCTCCGACTTAGCGAGCTGTCCAAGGGGGGGTAGGCAGGTCAGATACAAGGGTCTTGTCTTTCTTGGGAAGCGGGTAGATTACCTGGTATTTTAACATGACAGTAGGTTATAGATATTTTAATAGAACAGTTATGTCTCATCAACCAACAGCAAACATATACCCCTGAGATTAGGGTCAGTGTTTCGAATGTCAAATTCAAAAGAATCAAAGCACCTAAACAAGCGTGAACACTGGACCTGTTCTCTCTTATTTAATTGTATGAGTTGTGAACATAGGGAAATGTTTGTACAGCACTTAAAATAGTCAAACTTTTAATAATTACACATGTGAATAAAATAAATTGATCTGATTAGCTGTTTTTTTATAAATTTACAAAGGTCAGTGAGAATTTCACCTGTCTGATAATATTACTTATTTATTTACCATTTTTCTACACAATTTACATTGTTGGGTTTTGATATGTACAAAACAAGATGACTGAGCATTTTATTATGTGCTACGCAGAACATAAATAAAAATAATCAAATCATTGTTTTATGATAGTTTATATCGTATGCAAGCACAGTAGTCTTTAGCAGAAATAACTGTACAGATTCTGTGTAACATATGGACTAAAGAGAAATTTGTTACTTTTGCAATAAACTCAGAACAATGGTATGAAAACAGATTTATCATTTTGAAGTAAGATCAAGGACAGATGTATGGAGAATCTTTTTTTTTGTTGTTGTTAGCAGCGCATAATGAAAAGGATTTGTGTTGTGTGAGTGCATAAAATAGCTCTGCAAATTAACTTAGGTGCAGATCTCCATACAAGTTACAAACAAAATGGCGGTTAAGAATATATGTGAAAGCTTTTAAGGCTTTGACTCACAAAAGGTATCTGACCTTATTATTTGCCACCCTTTAGAAATGAATCATTATGTAATCCTGTAATTACTTTTCCAGAATGATATCATTCAGCAAGGTGGTGACACATGGCCATATTTAACTTTCAAGAGGCTTATCACTATGCAGTTTTTGCTTTTTCTTTTTTTTTTTTCTCACTTACCTTGATAAAGCAAAAGAATAAAATGTTAACATGAGTCTTGAATGTTCAGTTTCCACCTTGTATAATGCATTTGGCTCAGAAATGACATATGCTTGGCACCATTCTGCTTCATCAGTGTTAATCATATTTTCTTTCTCCTTATCTTCAAAGATTTCATCTGTCTTATACATTCAGTACTTCTGGTTTCAATTTTTTTATTTTCTATATTTTTTTAACTTCTTCATCATTGGCTATTTAATTTTTTTAAGATAGTTTAACAGAATTTTAGAAGGCATCTCCCAAAAGAAATCTACTCCATATAATATAGAGTTCACCTTCAATGCATATTAGATCACCCTGTACTTTTTGTTACAGAACATAAAAATGTAAAAGCAAAATGGCTAAATTATATTTCAATCAAGGTTCCTGCTCCAAAGTCAAAAAAGTTCATCATCATTACCAGAAATACAGTTAGCAAAGCAATGAGGGATTCAGAAAGGTAATTTTTAGAGGATGTATTTTTTGAAGCACTGTACAACAACCAGTAGAGTGCAGAGCAATTTTCATCTCACCCAGGATTCTGTGGGACATTAACTGCCTTTAATTTTATGATGTGATGTATGATAGTCAGAAATAAAGTACACAGAAATTCTTAAATGTCAATGTATACAGCACTTTGTAAGCAAGAAACACAGCCAGGAAGTCTGATTTGTTTCTGGAAACAATCCCCAGGCTTAAGAGACTGAAAAGGGAGATCTGCCATCTTCTGCCTGAATTTTGGCCTCTAGAAAGAGGATTATCGGTAAGTAAGACCAATTAAATTTTAGACTTAAAGATGCCTAGTCCTTATGCTATTTGTGAAAATTAGATATAGGGACAGAGGCATATTTTTCTTCACATTAGAAAAAAACAAGTGAATTACACATAACCGGAAGATACAAACATATACATAACCAAAGCAGTATTTTACTCCTAGCATTCCAAACAATAATTTGGCATGAGTATACCAGAAATATATGTTCCTTTTTATTTTCTGCTTGAAATATATACCTTTTATGCTTGCCGTAGCTGCCCTAGAATATCCTATTTTTCAGGAAAATAGTATTGATTCAGGAGTAATGTACAGATGCTGAAATCAGTATAGGGTTCAAATCACATAGATTTAAATGAAGATTTTAGCAGGATTGAAATTCACTGAGGCAAGGAGAAAGCTATGATTGTGCAAATGTTTTGAACTGAACCAAAGAAGCATTGTTATTTTAATCAATGTTGTAGATATTTTTAATACTTATTAACACATAATTACATAATAATAACAACCTATTAGCTAGCTGCAGTAGGTGCCTCCTCCCTATAGGCCTAACATACAAATGTCTTGCCCATTCCCAGCTGGAAAACATACCTTTTTATGTGTGCAGTAGGTACAGAGTGCACTTACTCTGGGCTCATCATCAGTCAGTGAAGAACCTGACACCTCCAGGATACAGTTTAGCCTAAGATATAAATTCCCTAAAATATTTTTAAAGAGCTCACCAAACTCAAGCAATTGCAGACGTCACAAAAAGGGAATGAGATTTTGCACCTAAAGGGCTAACAGAGAAGGGACTAATTCAGGCATGAGGCTTTCAATCCTCAAAATACTACTTCAAACCCAGTACAGACCAAACAAGCGCTCCTCCCAAAGCAGTGGAAGAAAGCAGTGGCAGGAAGTGATGAAATGCTGCAGCAAACATGACAAACTGCAAATAACATGAAACAGACTTGTGTAATACATAGTTTATGAGGCATAACTGAAACTCTTTCTTAATTTTTCTGAACCTAAAAATCAAAAATTTCTTCTTGCTTCAGAATACAGGAAGGGGCCATGTCCGTCTATTTAATTTCTACCACAGTCAGTACGCTGGCCTTCCAAGCAAGTAACAGTATTTCAATACTGCTGACATGCACGTTTGATCTTGTCAGCAGGGGGTGTGAGGTGGCATGATAAAGTTAATGACAAGATTCTCAAAAATACTGAAAAAGCTTCTTGAGAATACTTAAAATTACTTTTAAATAATTCTTTAATAATTTAAGAGATTAAAGACTTCATTTCCCAAATGAACAAAGCTATCTGTGGCACTTTATCCTTACACTATCTTTCTATATTAGAAAGGTAGTCACCTGTTCAGGAACCACCATTTTGCTGTGGCTGGATTACAATATATCACTTTGTCAACCCAGGTATAAAAAAGAAAAGTTATTATGGTGGCCACAAGGAGTTGTATTAAAAATTTATGTCACCCCAAAGCTTAAGGAGCATAAAAGTCAGTTTAGGTCAGGCCAAAAAACCATCCCAGTACCCTGTCATTGAGATAGGTCTGTTACATATTGAATGCCTCTTTGATGCCTCCAGAAGAATTCAAGAATAGGGTTGACATACAAGATACTATCCCAGAATGTACACTTACCCTTTTCCCAATGAACTGTCCCCTCATGGAACTGCTTGCTTTGTCTTATGTTGGCTATTGAATAGTTTCTTGTAAAAAATTCCCACAAGTAGGACTCACCTGATACATATTACTTCATTAACACAGATACTTGAATTGAAACATGATTTTAGGAGTATAGCTTTCTTCCACAAAACAAGCAAATAAACAAATATAAAATAGTCTTTTTCACATTATTTATTTGTAATCATAATACTGTTGTCAGAAGCATAAACTTAGACAACTAGTTCTAAAGTAAGGCAATAATATCTATGTATGTTTTGGTTTTAATTTCATTTCAGCATTTTCTTTTATTAACCAAAATTACTATTGTAAAGGAAAGACCATACAGTCCATTTTGCATTGCTACATATACCACTAAATGGAATAGAAAAGGTAAAGCAGGGGCAATAACAACAGACCGTGATTTAAAGAAGTACTCTTTTTTGCTCACTGTGATTTGAAGGATCTTAGTCATTATTCAGACAAAAGATAGGTACCTACAGAAATGTCTGTAAATCCCCAAAGATTCATTTATTTCATAAAGAAATGGTATATAGCCAACAGCTCCTACTGTTTCATTTGTAAATCTTTGGTTAAAATCTTCTAGTCAGGAATCTGGCAGTGCAAGTAATATTGTTTTACTTGCATCAGTGTTCTCTCCTTTTTCTATTTTCCTTCTTTTGCATTTAAAAAATTTCTCAGGGATTTTTTGAGTTTGGAGGCATGGGAGCAAAATACCAATTATCAGATAATTGAGACATGAAACTAAACCTGAGAGAAGGAAACAGGATCCAGGAACACATTCAACACCTGTGCATACAAAGGGCAAAATGTGCCCTACTGAAAGAAAACTCCTGCCCAACAGAAGAAAACTCCGATGATACCTGATATACAAAGTATCTTCCTGCTATGGCATTCTGGTCACCTTGAAGAAAGATGCCTAACTCTAAACAGGTAGGTCCACTTATTGATGAGGTGTTGGTCAATGAGAAACTGAACATGAGCTGTCAATGTGCACTCTTAGCCCAGAAAGCCAACTGTATTTTGGGCTGCATCAAAAGGACCATCTGAAGGAGGCCTACAAGGATGCTGGAGAGGGACTCTCAATCAGAGAATGTAGCAATAGGACAAGCTGTAAAGGGTTCAAACTGAAACAGGGGAAGTTTAAGTTAGATATAAGGAAGAAGTTCTTTACTGTGAGGGTGCTGAGGCACTGGAATGAGTTGCCCAACGAAGTTGTGAATGCTCCATCCCTGGCAGTCTTCAAGGACAGGTTGTACAGAGTCTTGGATGACATGGTCTAGGGTGAGGTGTTCCTGCTCATGGCAGGTGGTTTGGAACTGGATGATCTTAAAGTCCTTTCCAACACTAACTACTCTATGATTCTATGATCCTATGAAATACAGCAAAAATATCCTCTCAATACTTTCATAATTCAGTTCAGAAAGATGAACCAAATTCAGAAGAATGATGTTTTCAGTGGAAAATGATATTGTTTCTAATGACCTTACTTGTGAGAAGTGCTCAGCTAATTCTTACATGTGAGATTTCCAAGAATGTGCTAAATTTTTTGTAATCACTGGGAGGCTAAAGAAAATAAGATATCCACCACACTTGCGTCATAATCATAATGCTCACCTCTAGTATCTGACATACCGAAGATTATGATTGTATTAGCAACATTAGCAAGAGGGGGAAAAAAACTAGCTCTTTTCCTAATATACATTTTACCGAGATCCACAATATCAGGGATCAGAATTCTAATGTAATCTGCCCAACTGAGCACCATTTACACAGTAATCATATCTCTGTTTTTTGTAACAAATGGCTACATTATGCTTCTTTACCCACAGGTCTGCAAATATGTTCAAGATCTACTAATTGACACTAGTCTTAGGTGAACAACTCAGAATTTAAAAGACAGTGTAATTCTTATTCTGCCATGTTTTATTTAGACAAGACATTATATTAGTCAGTGTCTACTGAATATTGTAGAAAATCCGCCCTCGTTGCCCAGACAAATAGAAATGTCATGATAAAAATGGAGTTATTAATGAAGAACCATTTACATTGATAGCCAAATTTATATAGCATACCAGGCTAAGTTTATCGTGTTACTTCACTGATTCTCTGCTCTGATCTCATTTGGCAAAGGATATATATAATTTTTAATTTTGACAATTTTTTTCTGTCAGCAGCTCTGCATGCAGCAAAAAAAAGAAAAGAGAAATCTTTGAACGTAGGTGACAGACCTACCAAAGAAACTTCCGTTATAAAATGCCTTCTTCCAATTACATGTACTAGAGATCTTTTTCCACCACCTTTTTATCCTTTACAAGATACTTTAAATCAAGTTCATTCCAGGTGTGATTGTGCTGATTTCCAGAGTCACACATGAATTTGGCCCTTTGTGTTATCCTCAATTGTCACTTTAACCCTGAGCAATTTATTCCATTAAAAGAGTTCTTTTCTTGATAGCAGAGCTCTTCTAATCCTGTCTGTGACTCTGTTTCTCAGTTATGTGAGATGTTATCACATTCTATTAATTGATATTTTCTGTAATGTGTGTTGCAATGTAGTAAGTCTATTAATCCCATGGTAATTTTTCATGTTATTGTAATACCGTTAGACACATAATGTGTGGCTCTCCTTTCTTTGTAACAAATATAAAAGTTAAATGGTATGTATATGAAAAATATTCACAGAATTCAGCTATGTGTCTCTCTAATCCATATTTGACCAAAAAAACCATCTGCAACTTCTTTGAACACAACTCCTGAATTATTTCCCCAAAAGCCTATTTACAAGGACCACATTGACCAGGATTATAAAACAAGCTATGATTTTGAATTAAAAATCTGAAACTTTTATCACAGCATTTCCATTCAGCTGCTTCACTGAAAATGGACATGTTTCACTATAATTATATCTTATTTGCAAGCCCTTTCAAATACAGCCATAGAGGCTGAAGAAACCATTACAGTCTTGATCTAGGTCTATGAAGTAATGCTTTCTCAACCATATTTTTATTGTTTAGTGTTGGTTCTAATCTCTGGCCAGCCATGCCTTTCCTGCTCTGTGAAATCTTTCTTTGCATCTGTGTCTTACAAGCTGCCAATAACAAAAGGAGAAAGTAATTCATCAAGAGGAACTGACAAAAACATAACTAAGCAGAGGACACATACAAAAGATGCCAGAGAAAGAGTCAGTGATGGCTGCTATGTTCAGTATGAATCCTTCTACCTGGCCACTTCTATCAGCAAGACAATGTCTTGGGAAATCCTCCACAATGGGATGTTCTCACTGGATGTCCGGGTCTTCATTGTATTTTTCCAAATACTGTTTTAGCACAAGTAATCTTTCTCACTTTTATATATCTTTTATAAGAAACAATGTCAGTCAAAAGTGGAGAACTACATAAGATATACATTAAGGTAAAAATGAAGAAAATAAATAAAACATAACCAGAACTTTTTTTAAGAATGAAAGGCTATTTTAGAGGGCATGATCCATGTCTCCTTACACAGCAATAAAGGGAAAAGAGAAAGAATCATAATATCATAGAATCATAGAATAGTTAGGGTTGGAAAGGATCTTAAAATCATCTACTTCCAACCCCTCTGCCATGGGCAGGGACACCTTGCACTAAACCATATCACCCAAGGCTCTGTCCAACGTGGCCTTGAACACCACCAAGAATGGAGCAGTCACAACTTCTTGGGCAACCATTTTCAGTGGCTCACCACCCTTACAGTAAAGAACTTCTTCCTTAACTCCAATCTAAACTTCCCCTGTTTAACTTTGAACCCATTACCCCTTTTCCTGTCACTACAGTCCCTAATGAAGAGTCCCTCCACAGCATCCCTATAGGCCCCCTTC
>WYDI02006330.1:2000-17063 GCA_009867235.2 Psittacus erithacus | reverse complement strand
GGGAAATCTGGGGAGCCCCTTTCTTCAGTGGGGGTCTCCAGGGAGCCTGTTAGGCAAAGCACAAGCTGGAGCTTTGCGGGAGGTGGACACAGGTGCTGGCAGGACCGTGCTGTGCCCCAGGGCCCTCACTCCCTGTGTTCTAGCTTTTAAATTGTGCTGATTCCCTCTGGACAGAGGCTCGGCATAGAGCTCTCACAGATCAAAACACAGTGATTTGTCATTTGTACTTTACCCTGGAATATGTCACTCTGGGTGCTGAAAATCTTCAGGAAAAACGTGTTTTTCCCCTTTATTTCTGCAGTAAGAAGCTTTCCTCTGTACTATAGTGACATCTATAATGGAAAATCCCACTGCCGACGGTTCGGTGTGGGGATGTTGTTATCTTGACAGGCCTCCAGCAGATCTACTCCAGAATGGGTACCCTGAACTGCAGAAAGGTTATTTGTGTTGTCAGTAGCAAAGCACCTCCAGTGCTTCGATGACTGTCCCATTCATCATCTACCATTACAGCGCTTCGGAAAAATCCCACAAAGAAATAGGAGGGGAATTCACCCCCAAAATACAGCCTGTTGCATTGGTGAGCTTTTGGTTTGTTCTGTTTCGTGATCTGCTACATTTGCTCCTCATCATGTGGATTTAGAGTAGAAATACAAATGTGGTTTTTTGTGTTGGCTGGGCTCCAGTGGGAGAGAGCAGGAGGAGTGGCATGGGTTTGGATTGTAAATGGGAGGTTAGAGTAGATGCATTTGTGTTTTGCTATCTGAGTTGGAGTCCTGAGAGGTGCAATGCTGCAGCTACCTCAGCACGGGAAGGGCGAGGTGTACTTGAAGGTGTAGCTGGGTTGAGTGCTGTGGTCAGTTGACTGAGTTGGTGCTGTAGGAACCGGAGTCCTTGTATACACTGCTTGTCATACGGAAAGGATGGGATTTAACATTTTACATAGTCAGGACATCACTGGCGAATGTTGTCTCTTCATTATGGGAGGCTCTGTGATTTCTGGGGTGCATATATTGTGTAGGATGATTAAAACACCCCAAATCCAACACTTGCTTTGTGAACCTTTGTAGTTACTACAGCAGATAGTTCTGACCGCATCAAATTCTGGAGGAGCAAGTGAACCCTCAGGCATGCATGCGCATATTGTAAATGTTTCTCTTTGATCTGTTGTTGCTGGACCAATATGAGAGTTTTCCGTGTGAAGTTTCGTAGTCCTTTATAATAAGTATTTTCTCCCTCCTTGTGCCTGTTCTCCACTTTAGAAGTTAACATTTTGTAATTGCAGTAATGCCCTTTAGGGTGTATGTTACGATCTGCTAATGAGATCCCTGAGAGGTCTCCTAATGACATCTGAACAACAGTCACAGCACATCGTTATCAAACCATTACACACATACTTAACAGTAATAAATACTCCTGCTTACTGTAATCATATTGTCTTTCAGTGCTTAGCAAGATGATCCTGGAGACTTGAGGGTTCAACTGCAAGATGAGGAAATGCTTAAAATCAGCAGTTTTATTGCAGTGGATTTCTGTGAATGCCCTTGGTTATGAGGATGTGGAAGGACACACAATCTGGGGGGAATTATGGTGTTTTCCTATTGCATTTGGATTGAAAATGTCATGAGAACTAATTGCCAGCATGTACACGTACCCTCTGCTCTCCTTCTGCAGGCGCAGTGATAGACGTTGCACCCCTTCTGAGTGGGGATGTTACTGAGAGAAACAGGGTGACCATGGGCAGTGGCTGGCTCAGAATTGCTTAAAATCTTACTGTGATAGAGGATGAAGCCATCCCGGGGCAAATCCTGTGGTCTTGTGATAAAGCAAGAGTAACTCCAAGAAGACAGGAGGGAAAACCTGTATACGCAAATACACCAAAAAGAAATGTAGTGTTCTTGACTTCATCCATCCCCAAGGATGGCATGCAGTAGCCTTTATCATACACATTGCCAGCCACTTTTCCCATGCATTCTTCATGGTACGGATAAGAAACCAGACAGTAAGAAAGCAAAGTACCAGGGAGTCTGATTCATGGGGTTCCTAGCATGGAGAGGTAGTGAATTGCTCCTTCTGACAGCAGAAGCCAGTGAATTGTTTGGAAAGGTAAGTGTTTCCGAGCACAACAGGATCAGTAAAATTTACATTCATGCCAGAGGGCTTTAACGGTTATTAAAGCTTCCAAATAATATATTTGCTATCTAGAAGTATGTGATAGATGTGCCAGTCAGCCATAAAAAAGTGAGCATTGGTTACTTCCCAGAGGAATCCAGACAATTTTGCTTTCTCTAATAGGAGTAAGGTAGAGGATTGTAAAATGTCAAACAGCAGATTGCACAGCATCATCAACTGAAGCAGGTATAAGGAGCAAACATACTGTTTATCTAACAAAAGCCTGTTTGGTTTGGTTGATTTAAATTGCAGGTTGCGTGGGTTAGCGTCATGTTGAGATTTTTCCACATAGGAGTGAGGATTGTGAGTTGGTTACAGTGGGAATGTGGCCTGTTTTACCAAGTTTTACCTGTTGATGTGTTTGGTTTGTTCAAGGCCAGCTTGGACAAGGTTTGAAGCAACCTAATCCAGTGGAAGGTGGGGTTGGAACTGGATGAGCTGTAAGGTCCCTTCAACCCAAGCTAGTCTGTGAGTCTATGAATAAATTAATCATTAGACATTGCCAGTTTGCTGTTTATCAGTCAGGCATAGCTCACCCATGATTTCTGTTACTATGCTTGCATCCGCTGAGTAGTTTGAAGGAGCAGTGTGTAGGGGTTACTTAGGAGTTGTTTGCCTTGACTGCGTGGTGTTACCTTCTTTGTCTGCTCTGATGTTCACAGCGTTGTGTTTTCTCTCTGGTTTAGCAAACATTTTAAGGTTTTTAACACAAAAGTAACAGCTGATACTCAGTAGGCAGCAAATAATAAGCCCAGCAGTAGCAACAGCCTTGCTTGCTTATGGCGGCACATAGGAAACCTTCCCAGCCCAAACACTGCTGTTAGTTACATCTTCTTTATGCCAAATAGCATTTGGAAACACTGGCTGAGTGCTTCTTTGGAGAGGTGTCCTGGTGGGATGAAAGCAATTGTCCACCATAATCTCCTAGGAATCCCTGGTTTGGGAATAGGCTTGTGGTCTCTGTGGGTAGTGGAGCATTAACTTGTAGTATCATGAAGGGTCTGAGCCAGCTCAGGTAGTGGGCATTGAATTGTGGTAGAGCGCTCTGTTGCTGGCCATGGTCATTGTGTTGTCCAAAGTGGGATACAATTCCCAGAAAAAAGGAAAAAAGACAGTCATTTAGAATGGGAGCAGCTTTAGTGAGAGCCGCTGTATCCCACAGCTCATCAGAGAGGATGGGCAAAACATGAGCTGAGCCCAGCATCAGCGCAAACCTAGAAGAAGATAACGTGCGAGATACAAGACTTGCAGTTTGATGGACCAGATAAATGCATAACAAAATTCAGGAGATGGGAATTGAAGCTGAGCAAATTGAAAATGAAATATTTTTACCCACTGAGACTAAGTAATCATTTGAAAGAATTGCTCTTATGTGCTTAAATCAGGGCTGGAAACCTTTCTAGGAGGTGTGCCATACAGCAAGCAAATTGCGGAGCTTCTGCGGGGAAGATCAACTTGAACTTGGTGCTTGTGTAATGGGGGTGGTCAGTGTGCATGTGGTCCCTTCTGGCTTTAAGAGAATCTGTAAACCTGTGACACACTGCCTAGGTGGTGATGGGCACTTGATAGATGACATTATTGTGTATTTCCCACCTGCAAGCTTCTTCCCGCCTCCTTCCTAACATCTCCTGTCGGTACCACTGCCTGCTCCCTCTTGGGAAGATGCAAACCTAGAACTTGCTTTTAGCCTTGGTAAACCAAGCTGTAATTCTTGGGCTTCCCAAGAAAGGCTTCAAATCCATCCATTTCTTTTCCTGTGCATCTGGGGCTATGGGGTGTGATTCATTTAGGTTTATGCAGTTTGGAAGGTAATTGTTTAAGGCAGGAATAGAGGCTTTGTTTATAGAATGGGCGATCTCTATCCTGATGCTGTGAGTTGTTAATATATTTTAAAAGCTCTCAGAGTAATAGATGGCTGCTTTTTCTTGTAATAAAATGAAATATTGGAATGAATACATGCCAAGGCAAGTTTTAGCTTTTCCAGGTTGTAAATGTCTATTGTTTAATAGTATCTACTTCATAGTATATATTCCATTCCGTTTCTACAATGTATTTGGTGAGCTCCCCATTGCTGCTAAATTATATCTAGCTATCTGATAAATGTACATCTTATTAACGGAAGCATACCCCTAAGATAAGTTAGTTTGGGCTTTTATTGTTAATTGAATTTTTTCAGCAGCAGCAGCTGACGGATGGGAAATGTTCAGGGATTTGCATGATGTTAAACATCTGCTTCACTTAACAGGAACTTTGCCAGAGTTGCTCTTAACCTGTAAATTCAAATCAAGACTAAGACATGTACTGTGAGGGGTTTAGCTGTGTGTAAAGGAGGTGGGCAGGGGAAGCATGATGCGATTATCCCGCTTTGCCTAAATGCCACATCTATGGCGCGTGGCTTCCTCTGCGCGCAGGGATAGTGAAGATCATGATCTTTGGTGGTGGTTGGAGGCATCAGAATGCTCCTTGAGTTATTATCAGACATTACAGAAACATTGCTGTGTGATTACCTGCAGTGTAATCGCTGCAAAGCGCTGCCTGGTGTTTTATAGGAAGCATTGTCTGAGTGATCAAAAGCCAAATGGTTGATACAGTGATTTCTTACAGAATCAGATTTGGGTTAATTTTCTTCAACCTAAATCTGTTTGCTCTGTACTTGCAGCCTCTAAAAGTCAGAGCAGGGGAAGGTTCAGAACTCGCAGGTATCCCTAAACGGCAAGAAATCTCTGAATGTCACAGTTTTCTCAGTGTTCTCTCACTGCAGCGAGCTGCTGTGCTTGCTCACAGGAGCCTGTTTGTGAACTCCCTGAGAAAAGCAGGGTTTTATCCTCTTTCCAACCACACAGGAAAAGGCGCATCCATTCAATCTCTCCATGCATGTGCGAAACAGAGCAATTAAAGGAAGAGGAAGACAGATAGAAAGAGACAGATAGAAAATTTGCATGGAGGAATGGGGATTTGCAATGAGACCCCTGAAGAGCTGAAGTCATCTTTAATTTTCCTGTCCCTGTCTAAACCTGCTCTGTCAAGTCAAACGGGCCACGAGGCCGTGGATTATTGGCGTAAAGAGTTCACAAAATCATCTCGCTGAGATTCAGCAGTCTGATGTTTTGGGACCACATTTCTGCAGTTGAGGCATGCTGATGCTTTCATTGTGTATGCATGAAAACGGGCTGTTGCTGATAGGCAATTTAGCCATAAATGGCATAAGAATTAAGGAGCCACAGTCATAAATAAATTTGTATCCTTTAACATTTTAGTTTAGTCATTGTCTGATGCTCTGAACAGCGCCAGATAAAGGCTGAGTGAACCATGTGTGAAAGGGTGGGCTGTTTGGAACCAAAAACTTTCTCAAATCCCTTTAATTTTGTCTAGAAATGTTATTTTCCGTAGCCACATCCTTTTTGCCCCATGGATACGGTGAGAAAACAAAGCTTAATGCTCCCACCTCCTGCACTGAGTTTCTTCCTGAAGCTAGGAAACTGCCATAGGAACAGCTGAAAATAGCCAGTGTGGTCTAAGGGCAACTGTTGTATAAAACAACACCCCCTGTGCCTCCTGCCTTAGAAATGACACTCCTGAGCCTGCTCCAAACACCACATTTGGTGGTGGTGAAGAGTTGCCTTGAAAATTAGTGCCGATGGAGTTCCCCTTTGGGTGGTGGTTTGTTTGTACTGGGTTGTTATTACACTTCCCTGTGGTACCAGTGAGCAGAAGCGTGGTCCTGCTGTCATGGGAGGATTTCTGGTAGAGGATGCTGTGGGATCCAGGTGGGATGCTCAGTTGTGATGTCCTAACTCCCCTGCAGTGATATCATATGGAGTCTAATCCTGGGTTGAGATGGTTGGCATTAGCAGCATCACTGCAGATATTCCAGGATTGGAACCCTGGGCTGCCCCCAGGGGAACTTACTCCAGAGTTTTTGGAGGGTCACAAGCAGTTTGTATCTCCATATATACCTTCTTGTGCAGATAATCACACTGTTGTCCTTAGCCTGGATGCTAATGACTACCCAGCTTTTGTCACAGATCTTACGAAGAGCTGCAGATGCCATCTGCCCTTCGTGCAGCCCCTGTAGTACTGAAAAGTAGCTCAGCAACCAGTGGGGCTTAAATCCTCTAAGACTTTTGTACATGTTTAGGTTCACACCTACTGTCAGGTTACCTGAACACCAGGGACATTGGGATTGGTGCTCTATAGGTGTTATCGGATCACTGGTATTTAAAGTACTGACATCTCTAGTAATCATTGCGTTGTAAGGCACCTTGCACAACAATATATTTCAGGGAGATTAGTGTACCCATCAAAGCAAGCTCTGCACTTCCTCACTTTATTTTTACTTTGTTAACTGCACTTCTCTGAAGGAGACTTTAATCCTCAGCCTTGCTGTTTCTCCATTATCTGCTTTGATTCAAAAGTGGGTTGAAGATTGCTCCAGGATCCCGCTGTAAAACCCTGCCACAATTCACAGAAACCAGGAGTAAAATACGTAAAGAGGGCAATTATTGAGGGAGCTGGATTAATGATCTGTCATCACAATTTAGCCACATCCGCCACTGACCTTTCACAGAGAGGACGCTCTTGATAAATGTAGTTCATTACTGAGTTCTGACATGAAAACAGAATGGCACTCTGTGTTTCTTGGCAGGCTGATCAATATTTTATCTGCCAAAGCATGCAGAAGTGCTAAACAGGATGAATTACGTAGCTGCTGCAAAACAGAGCAAGAAACAGCATTGCTTGGAGTGAGCAGAGCGTGTAAATGTGACAGTTATCGGCCACACTTTAGTAATCGGACCTTAATACGCTGGATTTTTCTTTTATTTCCTTCTGTCTCGTTGTTTTTCTTTGCCTGTCTGTCTGCGTTTTACATTCAAGCAGTGCCAGGCTTCACTGGGTTTGAAAGTGCTGGAAATGGATAAAAAGGGCTTGTTTCTTTAGAGATCTCCCCTGGCGTGAAGGGGGAAATCATGGCCTTCCCTGGCCGCGGGGTGTTGCAGGTCGGTTCCTCATGTTCTGCTCCATCCTACATCACAGGGATGCGGCTGCTGCAGGAGCAGGGTCTGGGGATGGGGAGACGCTGCTGGAAGATGGATTTAATGGTCCATCCTTACAATAAAAATTGCTAGAAATCCCTGTGTTGAGCATGAGAAGCGCATTGAAGTGTTATCCAAAGAGCGCGGGAGGGAGCTGCACCCTGTGTGGGGTTTGTTTGAAAGTCACCAGTGTTTTCTTCTTAGGACTGCAAAGTCAGACACAGAGTTTGCAGGAGGGATGCAGGCTGACCTCCAGCAGTGGGATGGGAACAAAAGCAGCTCTGCCCAGAGCATCCTATCACAGGACAAAACCCATGCAGCTTTTCCTGGGGAAGGCTTGTGTTTGTTGTACAAAGCATTGCTGTCAAACTAGGTTTGTGTTCAAAAGAGTGGAAGTGATAACAGAGTCTCATGAAATGGTGAAGGTGGGCTTGTGTTTATTTATTTATTTGTAGTTTCTAAGCTGGAATCCAGATACAGTGGTATTATGTTATTAAAGGTCCTGTGAAAATCCCCACCCTGTGTTAGATGAACAGCATTTTAGTTTTGATGTCTGATGCCTCCGGTATGCCCTTAGGTCTTCTCTTCTCGTGGAGTCAGCAGAATAAATCATACTGGGATCCTGGTTAAAGATGGAGAAGTAAAATGTGTGCCTTTTTTCTAACCAGCCCTCAAATAAAGTAGTGAAGAAGGATAATCAAGCATAGCATTAGTTTAGGGCATGGAAGATGGAACAGCCGATTGCGCTCACCCCAAATCCGTGTATTCGGCTCTCTGTGTCTGACTTCCCCCAGCTGTGTGGTGGGGATGGTGCCCTGGGCAGATCCATTGGGAGTACAGGCAGAAGATGAGCTGTTAGCAGTACAGCACAGGCACTGTAAGCACACAGTGGCATTTCTGGTGTTCACAAACAGGCAGGGAAGAAGTGTGTGAAGCCCCTGTCTGAAGAGCGGTGCTGGTCGCCTCCCCGCATGTGAGCTGGAAGGCTTCTGGTGGCAATTGCAGACAGAATCTAAGTCTCCAGGAAGCTCCTAACGAGGAAACCAAGCTGAGACACATCCATTAAGCAGGCATACCAATGTGAGCAGTCTGAGGTGAGATAACCTGCTAATGATGAGCTTATGTTGCAGAGGAAGCTGCTGGGGGTACTTAGCAAAGTGAAGACAAGAGTGGGGATAAGCGAGAAGGCATGCAGAGGCTTTTCTGTGCTTCTTTTTGTTTAATAGGTAAGGTTGTAATACGTGGAAGAACAGAACAAGAGGTGGCAATGGTGCCTAAAGAGATGGTATTTAGTAGATAAAGCTGGAAGGTCCTGTGTACAATGTAAGAAGATTACAAGTGTCCCTGACAGCAGGAGAGGGGCTGGTGGGAAGAAGGGAAAATACAGGGCTGTCCTTTGTGACACCTGTAAAATCAACTCTGAGGAAGGACTGTTACCAGTCTCTGTAGGGAAGATGGGTTAAAACATGAAATAATAATGCCTAGTAAAGGAGGAGAAGGATCTTTACTATGGAAGAGTCTAGCTGTCCTTTGCATTGGCTTGCCCAATGATTCAAGTTGTTCCTTCCTTTCCTTGCTGGAGCTGGAGGAACAGGCCGTGTCTTTTATAAAGTGCCTCCAGCATCTGTCTGGTAGCTACAGTGCCTTGAAGTTGTGTTTAAAACAGCATTAGGTCTGGGTTGCACAGCAAAACATCAGCTCAAACATCCCAAGCATGAACGATTTTGACCAAACTTACTATAAGGTTATACTTTCAGGTCGAACATAATCTTTCCTTAGATCCAAAGTGATTTTCTCCCTGTTTTTCCCACTGCAGTGAGATTAAATGTATAAATTATGTGTATATATTTATTGAAAGGTTGGACCAGGTGATGCTTGAGGTCTCTTCCAACCTGGTATTCTATGATTTCTATGCATGTATGTGTCATCAGAACCCTCTGGTGTGTCAGTGTCAGAGGAAGAAGCTCGGAGGTGTGAGCCATGCAGAGCCCATCGCAGTCACACTGTGCAGTGATGCTGAGGGACCCACTTCCAGCAGAGCTGCAGAGTTGTCGTTCTCCTGAGGGAAGTGAAGGTAATGAGGTGTTAGAGCAGTTTTGACAGGGGCTGAGGGCACCTTCTGACCTTCCAACTGCACTGTGTGCTAACAACGTGTGGAGCTGGAGTTACTGTTTAAATAGGGACATAATTGCCTTACTGCTGGTTTTCTTTGCTGTGTACGCACTGGAATGGCATCACCCTGCCACGCAGGATGGAGCTCTGCTGTGTCAGTGGTCCCTGACGCTGGACACAGGAGTATGCGGTGAGGGAAGGCTGTTTAGTGAGCTTACGGCAGGATTTGGGAATTGCAGCCAGGGGCTGTCACCACCTCTGTCCTTCCTGTTTCCTTCATTTCGTTCATGCCCATCCCATTTGCCTGGAGGCTGCAGCATGGCTTTGGCCTCTGAAATTCCCCAGGTGGGCTGCCTTGCAGCCTGGATGAGTGTGTACTTTTTACAAGAAAAGCTGTTTTGTTTTCAGAGAATGGGAAAATCAGGGAGGGCTGTGATGCAGTGAAAGCAGATCAACATCTCCTGGCTCCCACCGTGCAACACTGTCGAGAGCCTGGGTGCATCGTTGGTCAGGGGGTTGGAACTGGATGAGCTTTAAGGTTCCTTCCAATCCAAACCAGTCTGTGATTCTATGACATCTGCTCTTCGCTTGTATTTTGCCATTGCATTAACAGGCAATTCATTCTGGAAATTCTGTTGAATACATGTTATGCAAATAGACTAATTGTAGCTGAATAGCTTTTTTTTCCCCTGTAAAATGAGACTGATCCCATGCAGGGCCACGAGCTCTTTGGAGGTTGTTTAGAGGGAAGGAAAAATTCAGCAACTGCTTAATATCCCAGTGAGAAACTCTCAAAACAAGAAGGTCTGAGTTCAGGGTGGAAAATGAGCCTTCTCTTGCAGTTACTGCTCATGGAGCAGTAGGGCACTGACCTGACTGGTGAATGCATGTCCAGCCTCTGTGTCCTCTCACCTTCTCATGTCACGGTGTTTTTGAAGCTGTGAGCACAATATATGAAGGGTTGACAGTCGATGGGTTTGGTATGAGAGGAGTGCCTCCCACCTGGAATCTTAATTGAGTTCTGGTTGGAGTGGGGCCAGAAGATGAGAAATGGTGCAGCTCAGCAAGAAAAGGACAGGAACGTTGTTGTCAGTGTGCCAGGGTCTTCAGTTTTGTTCAGAGGAATAATGTTTGGAGCCTCTGGGGAGCTGATGTGCAAGGGTTTTGTCCCTTAAACCGAGGTAAGACGAAGCTCCCTTAGATTTAATCCACCGTAGGATCAGTGATGGGACTTAAACAAAAAGTTGGCTTTGAAACCACCGTTATAGAGAAGAAGGACATCTATGTTAGAGAAAATACATTACAAGAAAAGGGCATCTAAGGGCACAGCTGGAGCACGAGGGTGCTCCAGGGTCTCCTCCAAGGCAGTCAGCCAGGTTACTGTTGTGGTCTCCACTAAAGCAAACAGATTTGCACAACAAAGGACAGTTGCCATCCTTCATTCTGCCAAGCTCTGCTGGACAGCAGTTGGGCAGAAAAGGGCTGTAACATCTTATACCACTTTGGGCATTAGGATGTGTTTTTTCTGTAGAAGGATGCCCTTAAATCAAAGCAAGGCACTCTCCAGGGAAGAGCCGCAGAAGAATTGGCTGCTGCGAGTGCAGCATGAGCTTTCAGGGTCATGAAGGTTCAATCTGATTCTTCCAGCCGAGTCCGTGCTGCTTCAGAGCAAGGGGCTCGAGGGCTTTTCTGTGATGATAACCTTTTTCCCTGATCAGGGGCTGAGGAAAGCATTTATGTCAGTCTGGAGCGGGGTGATGTGCTTAGGCACCAGCAACACCATAGCTGCAAGGGCTCCTCACTGTCCTCCCTCCAGCCATCTGACCACCCTGGGCTGCCTTTAAGGATACCTTCAGATAAGCCCTGTGTTTGGCACAGGGTGACCCTCAGGTGTACCATTTATTCCCATTCTTGGCACTTCCTAAACATCAGCTCTTCCAGGTTTATTTTTAACCTTAGAATCACAGCACAGATGAATTTATCTTTAGAAAAATGTAGAGCCAGTTTAATAGGGATAGGGATTACGAAGCTGAGCATGGAAGTCTGTAACTGAAGCCCTGTAATCTGGAAAATAACATGCTGGAGAGCATCCTTGACAGCAGGATTTAGCAAAACTGCCAGCTATTATAAAAGGGAACAACTTCAGGAACTCCTCAAGTGCAGAGCCGAGTGGTGCTGTACATGCAGACAACCTGTCTTTGGCTGCGCCTTGTCTTTCCCTTTAGGAGCTCAGTCCATTAAAAAGATGAAGGCTAATCTGATGTCCGGTAATGTGGTTTTGTCTTTTAGGTGACACCTGTACCGTGGCAGACTACAGCCGGCTCAAAAGCATCCTCCTGGACCTGCAGGCTCATCGGCAAAGCCCGCCGAGCAGCCCAGCCAAGGACAGAGTATCCCAGAAGCGCTTTTTAGTTGAAGGTCTGTTTAAGCACTTGGATGTGAACAGTGATGGGCGCCTCAGCAGCTCCGAACTGGCGCAGGTGGGTTTATTGTTCAATGACAATGGAATTATGAAGTGGATTGCATTTTTCTTTCAGTGTGAATTGAATGTAACACAGCAGCACTCTGCTGAGAACAGTCGTTTGTAACTGTCTGGCCTGGCAGCAGGTAAAGGAGGAAAATCTACTGCAGCATGTGAGCCTCTCTCTGTGTCTCCGGAGAGATGGTGCTGTCTCAAACGTTTGAAGCTCCTCTGCAAACAACAAACACGGCAGCATTTCAGCCCCATCCGTGCCTCTGAAAATAGATACTCATCCTTGCTGCTAACCATCATCTTCTGAAGTATTTCCAGCTAGCCAGCTTGGGGAGAATTAATGTGGATTTTTTAGGTGTGTGTAGGTAAGCAGAAATCTCTTAATTCTTCCTCCCTGCCTTCTGGACCATGCATTAGCATGTAGTAACATGACAACAAGGCTGGAATGTTTTTTATCAGGTCTGTTTTCCCCAACTCCCCCGGCAGATGCTAGGGATTGAGGTGATGAGCGGAACTGGGTTATGATAGAAAGGGTGGGAGCTGGAAAGAAAACTGTTATTTCTAATTATGGGCATGCTGTGCTCTTGGAATTCATCTAATTGGTAAAGTGAACTGAACACACAGCCCGGGTACTCAAGCCGATTACCCCGTGTCCCGAACTTGCTCTTTGCACATGCAGAGCTGATAAAATGGTCCTGTAAACGTGAGAAAATGCATTATGCCAGATGTGGGAAGATCTTGTCTCTTCCATGTTATTAGAAGCAAAGCCTTTTAAGAGCCTTATGGAAGACAATACCTGCCTGGGACCTGTGAGCTGCCCCTTCCCCCTGTGCTCTGCAGGAGCATCTCATCTGCGCTCATGCTTCCAGTGAACACGAAGCACTTTGTAGTTGCAGCGTGTAAATGCAAGCTGTGAGCAAGCTGGAGCACAGACACAAGCTCTCTCCTCCCTAAGCTCGCTCCTGTGTAGGACACTTTGCTCTGCATTTTAATCCTCAGGCTGTTGACATGATGCATGGTCCTTTCTGCACAACGCAAAGTGTCAGCAGAAATTCCTTTAGGTCTCCGAGCTATGAATATATACAATAGTTCATCTAAATGCAATGATTCTTTTATAAAGGCATGGTAGGTAGAAGAAAACACTTTTATCTGAATTCAAAGCCAGCTTTTGCGTAAGTGCCTGTTCTACACTCCAATTTTTTCCCCCCTTTTTACCTGAAACTTATTCCGTCAGGATATTAAAACACAACTCTCATGAAAATAAGGGTTTGGCTCCCTGTAAGCCATTACCGTTAGAAGAAACAGCGACCTGCTTTTTAAAGGAGCAGGATTCAGTGCTTTAAGGTCTGCTGCAAAGTTACTTTGGGCTCATTTGCAGATGCACTGGGAGCCCAGGTCTCTCTCACAAGCATAGACCTTGGCTATTATCATTTCAATTCTTTTTGTTGTTATCAAAACCAGTAAACGTGCTTGCACATCTGGAGCCCACTTCAGTTGGATGGACCAGATTAAGTTCAGCCCTCAGCTAGGAGTCCCTTCACCCAAAGAAAAGCCACCAGCACTGCAGAGCTGACAGCATGATCGCCTCTCTAAAGACGTAATACTGCCCATTAATGCAGAGTACAGATAAACCATGAATACTTTAATCCCTTCCTGAATGATGCTGATCTTGGACCCCCTGGTGAGAGCGTGGCAGATGTCCTGACTGGGCTGAGGACAAGTTTGCAGAGCAGCTGTAGGGTCTCACAGCAGTAGTGGTCGCAGTTTATGTGTAGAGTGTTAATTCTTGATTTCCCCTGTTGGCTCAAGCACGGAGATGATTTTCATGTGCTTCTATGTGACCAGTTTGTTCTCCCAGTTTTCAAAGGATTTTCCTTTTAAGTAATGAGGAATAGTTTATTATCCGTGTTACAGTCTTGCCAGGCCTTCTCTTGCCTTGTTAGGCAGCTTTGTTATTGATTTGGGTTGGCTGTCTGCAACTTCAAAATTCCCCCAAAGATGGGAATTTCATTGCCCATGCGTAGAGGCAGCCGAAGCAAATGTGGTGCAGTGGGATCTCCTCCTGTCTGGTTGCTGCATGAGCTGCTGCCGTGCATTTTCTTTCTGATATTTAAAGGAAGAAGAGTCTCTCGAGCACTATAACGTTGTCTGCAAGGAAAAACATGAGGCAGGTAACGTGCTCTGCTGCAGGAAAAAGGCAGTTTTAAGACCTGCAGGGGGATCTTTAGGGGGCTCATTGCAGAGGGATTCACCCCAAAGGAGAAACTGGAAGCA
Organism: Psittacus erithacus; assembly: GCA_009867235.2. Taxonomy (NCBI): domain Eukaryota; kingdom Metazoa; phylum Chordata; class Aves; order Psittaciformes; family Psittacidae; genus Psittacus; species Psittacus erithacus. The sequence continues at coordinate 3,002 of WYDI02006330.1, read as the reverse complement.
GAGACCCTCCGGAGAGGACAGGCCTGCATTGGGGCAGCTCCTTGCACTGGGAGGTGATGAGGGTCTTTGCCCACTTGATTTTTCTCCACCACAGAATTGCTTTAGGCAGCAGATGGTCTATCCTCCTCTACTTAAGCTGTTTTGCCTCCTGGCTGCTGGCACACCCCATTGAATACCTTCCCTCTGAGCCTGGCAGTGTGCAAAGTCCATGTAGTTTTGCAGCCATGGGCATGCAGGGCTGTTAAAACTGGTGGTAATAGGAACATTATTTCCATTTAAAATTTTAATGTATTTTAAAGTCAGATTCATAAATCTGCCGAGTTTGTTGCAGCTGAAGTGTTTTGTGGTCGTTTGGGGGTTTTTTTTCTTGACATTAAATCAAAAGGACGAGTAAAAACTTGTCAGTCTTATGAAAAGTTAATCAATTTCCAATACAAAGATAGACAAAGGGAAATTTCCATCTTTAGAAGATTGATCTTGGAAGTTATGGTTGATCTCACTTTTATTGAACACTTCTACTTGCCAGGTGAAGGGTCATTTTTTTGGCATTATTACTTTAAATGGCTTCAATATAATGGGCCAGGACTAGAATAGTAAATAAAAGAGTCCCTGGACTACAGCAAAAAGCTTTCCTGCCTGGAAGATGCAACACTTCAGCAGTTCTCTTCACGTTCTACAATAAATCAGGAGAACCCAGTATGTTTGTTATGCTTAGATCTGATTTTGGCTATTTGCTAACTTGGATGTATGACTTTGAAAGCTCTCACCATTTTTAATGTGGAATGTGTGAAATATTTGCAATACTGTTGTGGTTTAAGCTTAGTCGTAAATTAGAAAAGCATATAGCCTGCTCGTTTTCCCCCCACAACCTGTCCTTCCCCCCCCCTCACTCCCGGAGGGATGAGGAGGAGAATCGAAAGAATGCAACTCCCACGAGTTGAGATAAGAACAGTCCAGTAACTAAGGTATAACACAAACCACTGCTGCTACCACCAATAATAA
>WYDI02006328.1:0-45962 GCA_009867235.2 Psittacus erithacus | reverse complement strand
ATATATATTACAGAGCAGCTGTGTGGAAACCTGATAGCAGCCTTCCAGTATTTGAAGGGGGCCTATAAGGATGCCGGAGGGGCCTCTTCATTAGGGACTGTGGTGATAGGACAAGGGTTGAAACTTAAACAGGGGAAGTTCAGGTGGGATGCAAGGAAGAAGTTCTTTACTGTGGGGATGGTGAGACACTGGAACAGGCTGCTGCCCAAGGAAGTTGTGAATGCTACATCCCTGGCAGTGTTCAAGGCCAGTCTGAATGGGGCCCTGAGCAACCTAGCCTAGTGGGAGGTGTCCTTGCTTGTGGCAGCAGGGTTGGAACCAGATGATCTTAAGTTCCTTTCTACCCCTAACCATTCTGGGATTATGTGCCTTGAAGTTGAATCTCTACAGAAGCAGATGGAAAAAAACTGAAATGGGCTTAAGCTGCGAAGTACAGCTGAGGGCTACAACATACATCCCTGAGTGGTTTGAAATGTAGGTAAATTAAGTGTTATGCTTCAGACCCATGAGCCAGTGAACAGATATACCACAGAGGGAGGAAAATACACAAGTCCAAAAACAATTTTCACCACTTTCTAACAATACTTTCAAAAACACAGTTCAAACCCAGAAGGCTGAATCATAGCAAGGAAGAACAAGGATGGCCTTTTTTTGGCAAGATCCAATGGTAGGAATTAGAAAAATGCATGAGGATAAAGAATGAAAACAAGACACTAGGCATGAAAGATTTTGCAGTGTGCCAGAATACCATGCTATAGCGATGAGAACACATCAATCAAATCAAACAATAAGAAGTCTTCCAACCCTATTTGGCAGTGAACAGAGACAGACCATACCTTCCTTCTGTGTTCATTTACTAAACTTATCTCGCCATTCCTCCTCCAGCCTTATCTAGACCAGACATATGCTAGGGCGCTGGTAGGCCTTATCAGCTGGAACAATTTTACAGCACATTGTATTGTCTGTATGAAACAGAAGTGTCAGCCACAAAAAAAACCAACAGCAACTTCTCTTTGGAGAGTTCAGATTTAAAGGTCTCATGAAGAAATACAAGCTATTTATTCAGATATCATAGCTGTGATAATGCAATCTGTAAAATCTGGAGAACAGACGGAAAAGAAACATGACAAAGCAAACAAAACCAAGTTAGAGCAGGCACTTGGAAAGCTGTAGGAAAAGTAATGTGTATAATAAAACCCAGGATAAATTTTTATTTGCATTGTTATTCCTATGCAATTCTCTAGAATACACAGCATGCTGCTCCATATCACAGCTTGGTTGTCTAGATAGGTACAACATTTTCAAGATTGTGCTCCAGAGAATTGTTTTGGTGATTTCTAACAAAATTATCTTAAATTAAGTTGTTTCCCACAAACATGATTAAACCTACTCAGTTATTGCACTTCTTGGCCATTGGCAATTAAAGCATAAATACACATGAAGCCAAATACTGAGCTTATGAAATTCAGATATATTCCAGCTATTTTAATAGGACGGCATTGATTTATATTAGCTGCAAGTCTGCTTCATGCTGATTTGCACACTGGTTATCATCCTGAAGGATCATAAAGTGGTTTACAAATTAGCATCTTGGAGCACTTATTACATCTACTTGAAAACAAGATACAGTTCTCTCCATTTTGGGTGATTTGTCGCATCAGAATCTAAGGTGTCATTCATCTATGGTGAACTGTAGCTTTAAATCTATGAGAAACCTGTAGGTACTGAGATTCATCTGTGTTTACTGATCGACATCAATGTCTCAGTAGATGCCACTGACTGACTGAAGTTGTTTGATTAAAATGTTAGTCTTGAATGCTCTCATCTGTATCAGCTTTGGTACTTCAGAAACATCAGCAGAATTAAAGCAAATATAAGAGGATATAGTATTATACAATAGGTAAGATATACAGATGTATGTGCTACCTATAATATAATGCATAAACAAAAGAGTAGTCCCCCACTGAATGAAATCACTGCTTCACAAAGTGGCTGAGTCACAGACTATTGGAAGCTGCAAGAATATTGCACTGTGTTTACCCATGCTTTATATTCTTAAATACCTTCTGTCACAGCCACGGTGAAGGGTTAAATGACCCTTATGTCTTACCTAGTAAGACTGTTCTTATGTTTAATAAATTTGGGAAAATCTTGCTGTCTTCAATAAACAGTGATAATTATTGCTCCTACTAAAAATCTTGCCCAGGGTGCTGCATGGACTTGTCCAACATGCAGTCATGCTAAGAAGAAAGCAAGAAACACATTCCTCCACTTCAATTTGCATTACTTCTTCAGTAATCATGGTGCTGATATTTGGGAGCACAAAGGCTGTATCTATCATAAATTCTTTTCATGAAGCTGGTAAACTGGAGGACAGAATTAAGAGGAAACAGAAACATCACTTCATCCAATCACCTACTGAACAGTAGTTCATGCTATCTATGCAGAATGCTGGTCTATCCTAAGGTAAGCCATGGCAATGGTAACACTGTTTTCTAAAGCTTCTAACTGCAACCCAGCCAGTGGGTCCACAGCTTGACTCATTGCACCAGGCTCTTTCTCTCCAGCTGCAGGATTTGTACTTGTTCTTGTTCAACTTCAGAGTATTTCTGTTGGCTGATTCCTCTACCTCTTGGTTCCACTGAATGGCAGCCCTGCACTCAAGCATGTTCCCCTGATTTGATGTCATCTGCAAATGTTATAAGAGTTCACTCCATCACTGCCTCCATGTCACTGATGAAGATATTAAATGGTCCCACCCTGGGGTCTTCTGTGGCACTCGTTACCTGCCTCCAGGAAAAGCATGCCTATTAATCACAGCCCTCAAAACCCAACCATCTAAACAGAATTTGGCATCTAGCTGCCCAGACACCTTTACATCACAATTCCAGGCGAAAAGTTAATGTATGAAAATACCTGAAGTCTAGAGCCTTTAGCTTACTGCAATACCATAACTTGAGTCCTTTCAAACAACTTTTAGGATTCATACAAGGATGAATCTACCGGAAAAGGCAAGCTTTAATCTGTTCAGCCAATCATTCACGGCTCCACTGAAAAAACATCAATATTTGTGATGCCTTTAATGCCACAGTAATTGCTTTTGGCTCAAGTTTTTAATTAAAGTTCTCAATGAGAGGGAAAAGTGTAACAGATTTTATTGTTGTTTCTCACATAGTATGAGGCAGCCCTGTCATCAGAGGAAAAGAATTTACATAAAAAAATGCTCTGCTGGCATTGTAGTTGGTATGTTATGACATCATATCACAACTTTGTTGGCATATTATGAATCTGGCATATTAATGATGCCTTAGCAACTATAATTAGCAGCATATATAATAGTTCAGTTGCAGGTGAATGCAAGGAGCTTTGCTAGCAGTTATCTTAACATCTTGGACCAAAACCTTAAAAAATTTGATTTTATTTAGCTATTTTGGAAGAGGATCTCCAGCTTTTGAAGCTCTCTGTACTTTGTTAAGAAAATACCAAAATAAATCTTGAGGATCTAACATGAAAATTCTATTACTGTCTTTGTGTGTGGATCTTGTGTTACAAACTTTGCCTAGTGTCATGGCACAGATTCACACAAACTGTAGACAGCTGTTAATTTATTTGTGTGATTAACTGATGCTTGGTGTGGTTATTTTTTTTTTAAATAAACTGCTTAGAGCAGCATAAATGTGCTTGATATTTGTGCAAATGTGTGTTGGCAATGTTTAAATAGAAGCTTCTCTGCTCTACCACTTCCTTTGGGACAGGAGACACCATGGGGAGTGCCATGGGGAACACTGACAACTCTTGGTCAACATTTTGAGTAATCTGTAGAAAAGATGATATTGCCTGTGCCTAACAGCCCCCCAGGAACGCCTCTGCACACTGGAGAATTCCTCCTGAAGGAAAGCCAAAGGAATATCTGACCCGAAAGATTCTCCAGCACAAAGGAATCAACTGATACAGTGTTGCCTGGATATCATTCATGAATGTGGAAGAATTTCTGGAACTATAAATTGTAAAATACTGTTCATCCAAAACAAGTAATAGCTGTCTTTTCAATTTAAGTGTTTGTAAAAAACTCTGAACTTTCTTTCTTTTCTTAAATAGAATGACAGTATCTGGTTTCGGTGTATAAGTCATTGAAAAAGTCTTAATAGTCATATAAATTACACAAAATGAGTGAAGGAATCGTAATTGCCCTGTTGTTAAACTTCCAATTAACTTTTGACTCATTGCTTGGGAAAGATCCTAGGCTGGCAACAGCAGAGTCAGAAGCTTATGGTTTATTCTTAGAAGAGGCATCACAGAGCTGCAGTTCAAACTGTCCCTGGGAAAGATTGCATGGCCATTTGACAGTTCATTTCTCACAACCATTCAATCTGTGGATACAGGCTAGCTTTGTGTTTGGAAATAGAAACTGTGCACTAAGACACATGTTGAGACCTTCAGTTCAGTTCACTGCACATGCTCTTTCCTGATGACATCAGTCACTGCTTAATGAGGTTAGTAAACGTACCCAGTGATTTTGCACCTAAATTTGCTTTAAACTGCGTTTGTAAGTAAAAGTAATGAAGTTACCCCTGTTGTGCCCAGTTTAGGCTTGTAATAAAATAATAATAATAATATAAAGGAAAGAAGTAAGTAACATAGAAAAATAACTTTTCCACATTTTAAGCTGGGGGAGCTGACAAAGTGATTTTTAGTTGCTTTTCTTTTTTTTTAAAGAACAGACATAAATCCCAGAAGACTTGGTATGTTATATCTTATTTGTGATATACTCATTTGATGTCTCACACAAAATGAATATTTCTTATAATAACTCAACTACTACAAAAGAAAACCAGTATATGAATAAAGTGTATAGTAATTTACTAGTCAGTTTGCTGTTTGTTGATATTAGCCCTTCAAAATTCAGGGGCTTTGTGACAGGGGTAAATGTAATTTATTTACCTGCATAGCTTGTTCCTTTAAACAGTGCAGTCTTCACTTCTGTGCCAAGAGAACGATATGATAATTTTTCTACCCACTAGAAGCAGCTGTCAAATGATGGAAATTTTCATTCTTTTCTGAGAAAATTGTACATTCTCAAGCCAGTGACTACTGCTCTCCAAGACAACAAGCAGCAAAATAAAAATCTTTTTTACATAAACCAGATAATTTCTAATCTAACATGAAAATTAGCGCTTTGATATATCTTACACTTTTGACTCCTCAAATTGTACCACTTTTAGAAAAAATGTGTAATGAAGTGACTAAGTGGGGGGCTGTTATTTTTCGTGTGTGTGTGTGTAGAAGGAAATTCATGTAGTTTTGGGGTGCCTGTCCTTAGATTGGCTTCATCAGCCTTGGTGTCTACTATCAGCTGCACTCCCTTTCTTGATGAACAGATTTATTCAGGAATGAGAACACTTTCTGGCAAACTTTAGGTTATTGAAATAAAATTTTGCTGACAACCTCCCTCCCTCAACTGTTTTTTACTGCAGTAAACCAGCAAACAAACATGCAGGCAGAGTGCATATTACCTGTAAACAATATTACAGTTAAAAAAAAAGAATCAGAAATACAGATAATGAAGAACAGAGATTTCACCTGACAAATGCTGCACCTTAGTTAGCTTGGTGCAATGATGCTATGAGACAATCAGAACCTCAGAGCACCCTACCAACCCATGAAGAATATTTTCTTTGAGTCAGCCACCTGCAGAATCAGAGCATCCTAACCTTAATCATCCTGCATCCAGATTGCCTGGGAGTATACAACTAATGCACTTCAAAGACCCATACAAATCTGTGATTAGGTAAACAGTAAATGGAAGGCAATCATTCTGAAACTGTTCAGGCACCCTGGTTCGGAAAGTGCATCCAACTCAAACAGAAGTTTTTCTCTTGATGATGAGGGGCAATGTGGTCCTTTAGACAATCAGTCCTCTACAAATCTTTTGATCTATAGCTTCCATGCACACAAGCCCTAGCTGTTCATCTCATCTAATTTAAGATCTCCACAAGATAACAACTGTTGTCTAAGTTAGGCACCTCATGCTCCCTTTATAATTAATAGAGGAAATAGCCATATCCAAAAGGTGGTTTATTTAAACTAGTTCAACCCTCAATTAATTGTCCTTTGTAATTGCCTCATTCTAGTGTAATTAATAAACCCAGGCATATTTTTGATAGCCAATATGAAGAGAAGAGAGCACAGGGTCTTTGTTTTCCTTTGAGAATCATTATGATAATTTATGCCTCCCCTGTGAAGTGAAACCTTAAACTGACATTTCTGCATTATGAACTTGTTTTAAAATTGTCAAATTGTCTCACCAATGATCTGTGTCCCTGAATGTCTTCTAGTTCTTCATGAGAAAGTGCTGACCTACATTACTTATGTCCAAAACAGAGAGATTACTGATTTGGCTTCTGTGAAACTCAGTCTTAATTGCCAGCTTTCCTCATAGTTTTTCATGCAAACATGGGGGCCTGACTTAATTCTAACATTCAGTGTTACAGTGATCTGCTTCTGCAGCCTTTTCTGCATGAGAGCTATGAAAACTAATTGAACCTTTATAATCAGTAGACACATTGCCCTCTTAATTACCTGCACTCATCTTCAGAGCTTATTGCAAATCCTTCAACAGATGTTCATACAGTGAAAAATGCATAACAACCGAGCTGCCAAAAAGGGTTAACAGAAAGTATTTTCAAGACACACACTAGTGTTTTTCAAATTAAGTTAATGTAGCGAGAAGACACACAAATATGGAATATATGGTCTGTATCTCTACAAAACTGTTTCCAACAAATAAAAAAAAAGTGTTTTGTGTTTTTGTGTTTTTTTTTTTTAATTTAGAAAAGCTGAATGGTATGAAAATTCTTTCTAATATCATTGTAAAGACACAAGCAGACATCACTCCTTCCCTTTATTTCCATTCGTGTCCTTACTGCCATATGACTTCATTTGAAAATCTCTGATGTTGCTTCGCTGTAACAGCTGTCCCTTTCTGTTTATAGGGTTTTACCTTCTATGCCACATGTCTGATAAGGAGTGTTTGAGGGAATGATGACCATTAATTAAGGGTTAAATCCTTCCCCAGTGACAAGTGAGTATCAGAGGAGGGTATTATTTTTGTGTGCAAAGTATTATCTCAGTCTTCACATCATTAAACCAATGAGAAAGGGTAAGTAATCCTCTAAGAAGAGTATGAGAGCAAGAGGTGGGTTACATTTCTCACCCTCTGCCTTTGCTATCTCATACTCAGCACAGGCTGTGACTACATTAAATGTGTTTTTTTAATTGATTAGTAATCATATGCACCGCACTTCAGCATTTTGCTGCAAGATCTGTATTTGACGAACTCACAGCTGAAAGAACCCTAAATATATAGTGTTATTTTCCCTACAGCAGTGAGGACTTGATATAGGAAAATTTCAAATCCTCTTCTTCTCTCTCCGGATAAGTAACTCATGAGCTGGCATGATGCAGATGTGTAGTGCTGTATGCAGGAATTAATAATCCTTCTGGAGAGTATGAGGCAGCTTTGACGTTTGTGCAATGTTACATCTATCGTGTCATCCTCTTAGCAGTTTCACTGACATCACTGCTGAACTGAAGATTAGGGATGCAGTCTTCTGCCCACAGCCTAATTCTCTTCTTTACTCCACTATAAAGTTCACAGCTTTTTCTGAATTGCTTTTTTGCCCTTTTTTTTTTTTTTTAACAGAATTGAAGAGAATGTTCCACAAAATGGGCAGTCTGGCTGCTCAAAGGTACATTTTGCTGAAACACAGAATATCCTACCTTTGGAAAAGGAAGAATTACTTGTGACTCAGCCTAAGTGAGGCAAAGCAGCAAAAACTGCCTTTAACTGAGTGCGCTCATTGTGCCTATAGTCCTACTGAGATGTGTCTGCCTTGTTGGGTTTTCAACCAGTGCACCTAAACAGCTTTCTGATCAGGAACAACTCAATGTTAAGTTTTTATTTTTGCAACATTCCAAAGGTATTGCCAACACTTTCGTTAACTTCAATAGCCAAGTCCTCACTTCACTTTTTCAAATATAACTATGATGACATGTTAAAAAGCAGAAGAAAAATTACTGGCAGTATAAAACAGTGCTTATGCTGCTACTCTACATGATTCAAAAGGAACATGGGATTCTCAGTGAAAACAAACAGTGAGTTTTTGGAGCATTAAATACTGCTATATTATCATTCATTGATCACTGCCACCATTGCTTTGGCAACTCAACATAATCATGATGCCAGTTCTTTAAAAACAATAATAATTGCAAATTATCAGTCAATCTTTGCAGAGAAAATCCTTGGCAATTCTTCACATCTATCACCATTACCTGAGACAGGGACATTGCATACCTTGATTAGAAGAGCTGAGAGTTCAGATGATGGCATACACTAAAGAAACAAGAACCTTCAAGAGAGAGGCCAGCTTGTAATTACACATCTATTTTTCATTCAGAGTTATTCTCTTGCCATAAAAATTTTGGCCTGGTTCCTTGTTCTTAAAACACCTCATTCACATGCTAAAATTTGCAATAGATGTTTTTGTGTGCAAAATTATGCCAGATTATGTAAGAGGCGTCAGAGGCATCAAAGGCATCTGTACCTCAGAGACAGTTTTCATTAATCAAGAAAGCAAATAAACAGAATGCATGTGCACATAATATGTAGCAATACAGCCTGAATTTTAAATTATTTGGGACTGCTGTTATAACTGATATTCACAATGTGACAATTTCTGGATCCATAATCAGGCAGTAACCTCCACTATGGTAAATAAGTGATGAGATCTACGGAATTCAAATTATAATGGTGATATTGAGATGAGATTCAGCCTTGCCCTATAGTTACAGCTGGCCCAGGACTCCCCACGGGGGTGAGCTGATGGTCTGAACCAGAGGCTAGCTTCCTAGCAAGGAAGCTGATCAACAGTTACAGGAGTTAGTGGGAACTGTGAACAGTTTGGGAGATATCCCCATGTAGCTCATGTTGTGCACATACCAGTTAAGGTACACTATTTGTATATGTAAGATGTATTCATTAATTCCCTGAGAAGAGAACCTGCCAGTCTCAGGCATTTCCCCAGGCAGCTCCTGCTGCTGAACTGACCAAACTGCACATAGATCATTTAAATCATCAGTAGAAACTGTTCTTGCATGTGCAGAAATGATCACATAGGACAGGCTTTTGTGCATACCTAAGACAGAGGATATTTTGTACCTACTATAAGATAATCAGAGACAATTGATGATGCATACGCTGTTGTGCGCCCCCAGGACCACAGCCCAGGTGATAAGACTCCAGCAACACAACAGCTCAGACAGTCTTGTCTGATTCAAGATGCAACTGAAAGGATGGTTGCAACAGAGACTCCCATTGTCACCCAGGCAGTGAGTGGCTGTTCTTTCAGAGATATGATTCCCCATGTGAGTTTTATTAAGGGTGGCCGAGTTTTTTATCATAAACTCTTCCTGTGCCTATACAGCAAGTATAAGGCAAAAAATTAAAATTACTCAATACTTCATTTTACTCTTGATAAGAAAGAGAGCGGGAGGGAAAAAGCAAAGGAAGGGAAGAAACAAAGAAACAGAGGAAGAGAAAGAAACCAGGCATGGCATCTAGATGAATGCCCAATAACCTTGTAGTGAGGTCGCTATGGTGGTATTAGTATATATCGTTTCATCTACCAATATTTTAAGTAACTTTCATTGCATAATAGATTTCTAAGTCTGCCTTTGGTTAATAAACAAAGATACTTGCTATCAGCTTGCACATAATGTTAAATCCAAAGTCAATTTTTTAAAAAGTGAAAAAAAAGTGTGTGGTTCTGGGAAGGGTCATTTGGAAAGCTGAAGGCTAATTAGAAAGCACTGCACAGTTAAAGAGAATTTCTGGTACTTTAATCCTTCAGACACTGAGAGAAGAGGGAGGAAGGGAAGTACAAAATCAAGAGTGACAAGTACAATTTCTTCTGGTTCAGATACTCATTGTTGGCACCCTATGCCAGCTTTGTCTCTTTTCTGTGCAATTTGCATTTAAGCCTTTTCATATTTGTAGAAAAGTCTGTATGTACATCATACAGAAGTATATCTGGGCAGGTATGCAAGGGTGCTTTGGACTAAAAACCAAAAGTATGATTGCAGCTTGTAGATAAATAGCCAAGCCTGCTTACTCCAATTAGAATTTAGGTAGAATATAACATAGCCACGATAATGAGCAGTCTCAGTGTGGGTTATGCAACCTTAGCAGGATCCTGAGTAAATACTTGATCCTGTGTGATGGCATGTTGTGCAAGGCATTAGTAAACGGGAAGTCAATATCTACACCTTTGTTTTCCAGACACTGCTTACAAGGCATTTACCCTGATGCACACTATGTTGCCATGGTTGCCAGAAAAGAGCTGGTGGAGAATTTGGAATAGGCATTTCACATTGCACAAAGGCAAATAACTTTACATAGAAAAGCAGGCCTTCAGTAAAATAAATCATGACTTATACACAGTTGTGTGGTTGTTTTTCCACTTGATCTTGAGTAAAAGAGCAGCTTGGATCACAGCATTACGCATTGTCCTGCAGGGCAAGGATCTACACTGGGATGCCAAGAAGCTCCTCTGAACTGCAAGGGCCCTGGGGCAGTGGAGGCTGACACAGCAGTGGACCGAGTGGCTGCCCTTAGGCTGTGATGGATGGGTGGAAGGGTCTTTCTGTATCTCGGAATCATCAGTGAGTGTCAGGCTGACTAGCAAAATACCTCATAATATACAGAGAACATTCATTTAACGCCCTAAATATGAGGATTATATATCTCCAGATACATCTCCAGATATGGGATGTATATCTCCAGATAGTGGAGATGGAAGATTTTACTGCCAGAAACCCTATGAAACCAGTATTTAGCAATTCAAGTAAGTTTGCACTACTTTCCCCTTAATGCTCTAGGGAATAACAGACCTGGTAGTCGGTAATTACTTCTGGACAGGAACAGTTTGAAACAAACCTTTAGAATTTTTTAAGTGAGTTAAAAGAAAGCCAGACAGCTTCAGGACAAAGCATGCATCTCTGAAAGAAGACAAACAGCATATTAAAAAACCTCTGAGTTCCTTATCAGTATTAGATGTGAGAAAGAGTGAAACTCCAAAAGCTCAGGCAGACAGACCTTACCTGTTCTAGACCTTGGAACTGGCAGCCTTTTCCAGTGACATACATGAAAACATCACGCTGTGTGCCTGCCCACAGTCTGAGAGGTGAATGAATATAACTTTTGCCACTTTCATCTCTTTGCAAGAAGACTCAGACTTACATGAACACTTGTGTTAGTGTTAGAGATAAGATAATAAATCTGAAGTCCTGTGATAAATGTCTCCATGCGAAGACAGCACAGAAAAAAAGGGATCTGATTGTTCTTATACACCCTCTCTGTAGAGAAGCTCCAGTGCAGAAAGAATAAAATTCTCGATTCTGTGCATGTTGAACACCTACACAAGCCTGTTTTACAGGAACTTCTCATACAGAGAATATCAAGTTATGTAAAAAGCAACAGCAACACAGACTGCTCATATGTATAACACAACAGATTTCCCCTGTTTTTCATGTCTGTATAGCTTATGCATCTTGAAGAGATGTTGTGACCTTTTTTCCGCACTGCTGCTTTCTGTTATAACCAACCAGGAAGATCTGAAATGACCACTGAATTCCCTGCTGATATTACACAGGAACTATTTTTAATACTGGAAATCTTTTGCATGATTCATGCTAATCAAATGAATTATTATGTCTCATAGAGGGCTGTTTTTTTACCTGAAACTGTGTGATCCTTTGGGTCTCTCAGTAGTTTGAGCCTTGCATGAGGGAAAAGGTACTGCAGGGGTTTCCCATTTATCTGAGGAACACAAATGTGCATGTCATAAAAAGATAAACCAACATCAATTGTATCAGTAACTTTAGACAGTTGATACAGAAAAGCGAACAAACTCATTTCATCCAGATAAATATTACAACTTCACAATTCAAACACTCCCCCAAGTTTCAAGATGCTTGTCAGACTGCAAAGTTCTTCTGCAGGGTAATGAATTTTGAATATGGCTTTAGTTCTGATGTAGTTACTTCCTAGTAACTAGAAGGTTGTTGCTGTCTTCTGTAGCTCCTCTTCACACTAATCCTTTCCTCAAGCAATGCTCAAGAGAAGAATGAAATTAAACATAACTTCTGTAATCATTATAAAATCTTATTCATACAAACCTAAACAAAAAGGTAGTTGAATGTGTACACAGCCACAAGTCACTGATTTAGTTCCAGCAAACCCACACATTCCAATGTACCTCCTGCTATAAAATTTCAAAAGCTTTTTGAAAGACCTAACCTAAAACATTCAGGATTACATTTTATATGAATATGAGCAACAGTTACTTGAGCTGATGCTGGAAAGTGTGAAAGCTGAAAGCAATGCAACTCCACAACACACACTGAAGAGCCAGGTTTCCAGCTGGGATGATCCCAACTGCCCCGTGACAACGGCACAGGAAGGACCATGTCGGAGAGCCAGATTCAAGGAGCCAGTGGGACAATATTAATCAGTATGGTAATGGAGCTGTCTGAGTGTACCAGCAGTCTGTGCCAAGAGTTTATTACTATTATTTATATTTAAGCAGCACTTAGAGAGATTAAGCTCCTCCTGAACTAAGCACTTCAAACCCAGTTTTTGCCCTAGAGTGTTTATGATGCTAGTGGATAGCACACAGAAGTGACGGGAAGGGAAGGAGAGAAGTCAAAGGACTTGCTTAGCTTAATCCTACAGTGAGCAGAAGAATTTATACATCTATTGTAGTAATTCACCTTCTTATTCAATGGATGACATTGTATCTAGAAGCCTGAAATCCTCCCATAACACACTGAGAGCAGTATCGTCTGTAAGTAATCTTAGACATTAAAGAGATCATGGATTTGATAGTGGATGTGTACTCAGAATAAATCAGAACATGAGACAAGGCAGACTTCAGGATTTATCATTGAATTTTGCCAGAACATTGGGTCTAATATTGGCAGAAGCATATGAAATGCCATGAGACTTCCATGCTTATTAATGCATAGGGACACTGTTATGTTTCTAATGACATTATCAGAAACTCAGCAAGTGTAATTTAACAGGAAAAATAATGTATTTGCCACATGTAGCTTACATACAATTGTAAAATATCTGGAAGAATGCATCTAATTTTATTTTTGACTAAATAAAAAGAAATACAAAATAATGTAATTGAAAAGAAGCACATAAACACATTTGAACAGATCCTTAGATCTATTTTGGTGGGAGCAGTTAAATTTAACTGAAGAACACTGCAGGTCATAAACCTCACATTGTTTTTAATTGCTGTATCTTATCTGTCTTCAGCAAGATTTGGTTTTGGCATAAATAATAACCCAAGAATATTCAATGCAATATTGTACATGATTGCTGACAAATATTTCAGAAAATATAGATGTCTCCTACTTTAGTTTGTTACTTCCTCATTACTTTCACTTCCGTAATTTTATGGTAAGTCTAAATCTCGGTGATTAGGATAGGTATGAATAAAAGCATTAAAGTTTATTAGTATTCAGGGTAGCATTTAATTTCTTATTGCTAGTGAGAATCAGTACTTAAACTGAACATCTCATTAGGCATTTACCTTCAGAAAGTTATGTACCTAAAAGTGGCAGAATAAATGGAAAAAACATGGTTGCTGTAAACAGATAATGCAAAGAAGAATAGTTACATTTTTTTTCTGGATAATTTAGTAGTATATTTGAAAACCTTCAGAACACAAAATATTTTATGTTTCCAATTGTTCACATTTAACTTTCACTAAAGCTGATTTCTCTTCTCCTAGATGTATGCCACGAGGCCCTTCTATATGACTATTCAGCTGGTTACTCAGTAGGCCCTTGGGGGTTTCATCCCAGTGAGTTAAATGAGTATAAAGTTTTTCCTCCAGGAATTTAAGCTCTGGTCATGTGTTTCATGTCGTGAGTTAGATCAAAGTCCCTCCAAAAGTCGGAATGAATGGCAAATAAATGTGCTGAGGTTTTCTAACACTGTTATAGAAAAACCGTTTAAACTTGCACTTTAGTTTCCCTTCATTATCTTTACATGTTTTGACTGAAAAGGAAACTTTATGGAAGACTCACATAAGGAAACTTTATTAGGTAAGGAGGACAATTAAGAAGAATAAATTTCTTTAGTTCTGTATTTAAGAAATAAAATGCATAAAGTGCATTTTAGTACTCTGGGCAAAGTCCACAGTAACAACTATAACATATTAACTGGTCTTTGGATCAGGTCATCAAAGCCACAGTAATTTCTGGTTTTAAATGGTGCTGCATCTCCTCTTCCACCAACATATTATACAGGGCCTGATAAGGTAAATCTCAGCAACTGCTCCTGGTTGTAGCCCTTTAGGATATACAGTCTTCAAGGGCAAATTTACCTGAGTTAGGTACCCAGGAATGAGATGTCAAGATGATGGGTTACACACTACCTATTTAATTTCTGAATATCACAGGTACTTGTATGAGAGTACAAAGCCTGTGGAAGAGGGCACCAAGAATTTCAATAACTAAGTTAATCCTGCCCCTTTGAGTCACTCCATCATCTCCTCTGTGCAGAGCATGAATATCAAGCTCTCTAGGAATCCTAGAGGTAGAAAGTTATCTTTCCTGATAGATCCCTGATGATTCAGACATTTTGCAAAAGAAGCATTAAAGAAATGCGTAACAAATACAATGTTCCTGCTCATTAATCAGTTGCAGAATGGCCTTTGCTTCTGCAACTCAGTCAGTACAGAACTCTTGACTTTTGATTTGGAAGTCATTCTGGCATGCAGTGAGAACATTTCTGAGTGACCAAATGTGAGAAATGGCCTGCTAAATTCTGTCTTGAATTACAGTAAGGGGGCATCTAATCTTATTAGATTAGGTATTTTATCATTTCCACTAAATTTGGAAATGTCTTATTTCTCATCATATTTCTACAGAATCTGAATCAGAAAATGCCTTTTCCCCCCAAGCTCAAAGAGAGAAACCAGTGTACTACAAATAGGAATGAAATCTCCTTGGTAGCTGGAAAGCAGTGAAAACTAAGCAGGATGGATTTAAAGAATGTGGAACAAATTTTGCAGGTAGCCTTTTGGATCTCTGTCATAAACAGTGCTTTCTTACTTTAACCCCACTGCTCACCTCATGACCCATTTTTTCATAATCTTTAATATTGAAGTGCCCCTTGAAAGGCACAGATCAAATTTCAAGGGAATGGTACAGACTCATGAACCAAGACAAGCATTTATTTTTTGAAGGCCTGTAGAAATGGGGATTAACATTCAAAAGGTTGCGTCTTTAGAGCTATTGCCTTTTTTCTGTTATTAGGAAGCTGTTGACAAAGTGAACTGTTGACAATACCCTCGTATTATGATGAGTCTGGGTTTTTATTATTCATTAAAAAGACCCACTTATGATCACTGGAAGTTCTGTACTTAAAATCCCTCACTGTGAAGCTACTTATCTCTGGTTAATATATTCTCACTGTCCATCTCCTTGTAATGATGTCTTACTCCCCTGGCACCTCCTCCTACTGTTCCTTCCAACCTGTTAGAAACACTCAGTTTAGTTCAAGATGTAAAATGATTTTCACAGAAAATAGTAACAAAAAAAGCTTTGCTGATTGGAGATTTAAAGAAGTTGCTGGTCAACTGGCAGTGACTAAGCAAAACTGTTGAGGTCAACAGGGAATCAGTGATAAATCTGCAATAGATTATGTATTGATTAGGTTTAAACCATGTTTATCCTCCTTAGGCAAGCAGTTCAGTGTCACTATATTGGGAAACAGTTATTAAGATACTAAACTGCACTGCAATTTAATGTGATTTAAGAATACTGTGTAGCTGCACAGAAGTTGCTATAGAAACAAATATATTTTAATATGGATAATACAGTATGTGCACATAATCCACTAGGTTATATAAAACCTGGAAGTTCAGGCTTGTCACTCCATTGCATTCTTGCTTCAGAAGTAGAGGGCTGTGCTTTGTTTATTACCTTTAGTTGTACAAGCTCTCTGAGATAAGCTGTCCTGATTTCATGTAGTAAGAAAATTGATATTTCACAGGTGTAAAACAAAACCTTCTGGAATACAAATATCTTAGTGGTTAGTAAAATACTCAAATTTTTTACAAAGGATAAAATACAAATGGCAAATTTACAGCCAATAAATGGGTTTGGAAACATGGATCGATACGTTAGAAGCAGATTAGTGCTACTGATGCAAATACTTCCTTTTGTGGCTGGTTTCTGCTTAGTATGGGATATTAAAGGAGTAGCAATGGCTTAATTGCGATGCTAACTAGGAAATTGTCCTCCTAACTGATTTCAGGAAAGTCTCTTGACAGAAAAAGCTCTGGGATAAGTTGGACATGTTCAGCTTGGACACCACAGCTCTCTGCAGAACTGAGTTGTGCATACAGGCAGGAGACACAGGACAGTGAACTCAGTAACTTTTATGTTACAGAAGAGGCAGGGCTGAAAAAAAGCCTTCAGGGAGAGTTTACTTTACCGCAGCACACTCATTGGCCTGAAAATAGTTTTTCTTGAGAGCTTTAACATGAATGGTAAAAAATAGAGATGCTAATACTGATTTACTGGCTTCTATTGCTAAGTGTTTTACTTTCAGAATTTAGTGTGGAGCTAATGAAACTTTCTGAAACAGCCCTGACCCTTTTTCTCTTGTCTTAAAGTAATTCAATTTCTGGATGCATCTGGTAATAGTTGGTTGGTTTTTTTTTTAAGTTATCTCAAAAAATATGTTTACTGAAGGTATTTAATATACACAAGCTCTGAGTAACATTTTGACAAAGCAGATGATGCAGAGTTGGTGAGACCTGGCATTTCTCCCTTCTGCAGACACACTGATGCTACTTTATACCAGAGGTGAATGACTGTAGCTAACCTGGATGGAAATAGATGAGGATGGAACTGCTGTAAAGCTTCTCCTTCCACAACAATTTTCTTCTGCAGAGACTTTACATGGTACCACACAGAATCAGTTACTGTTTCCCAGGAGAAAATTTCTGAAGTTGTGAAAGTCAAATAAGTTTTACCAAGCACCTCCATATCACAGAGCTCAGGATAACAGTAACCATTTTGGTAAAAAAAAAAATATTGTCAAGGGAAATTTTTAATTTTACCTCATGACACTGTAGTGGCCAAATAGAATAGTGTATGGTCAGAATAATGCATGTTTCTTATGAGGATTTAAGCGCTCAGATAGACAGCTTTCATCTATTGCCAGTGACATTAAAAGCTGTGAAGACTAAAATATCCTTTACCCTGCAATAATATTGTTTTATAGAGTGAGTTATTTGAATAGATACCTGTAAAACTTGTGAAACCCTCTTTCTCAACAAGAAATAGACAGACTCAGTGCAGCCTAGGCTGTGCAAATCTCAATATATGCTAAACTGGAGATAGGAAGAGAGGGGAAAATAAAAACAAATGACATCTTGTATTGTAAGATATTTGAGTGTTTACTTCATAAAACCCACATCCTTACTTCATAAAACCTGCATTCTATTGCCAAATGTCATTAAAAATCCTCACCAGCAAAAAAGTTTTGAAGGCTGCATGACAATATAATATTCCTGTTTCTATGTTATCTGAGGAATTAACACGAGCAATATAAGCTATTAAGTACCACAAAGGGGCTATGCAGTACCTTCTCTTGCATCCATTGCATTTCATGGAAAATAGAGTATAAAATGATAACTGCAACAATCAAGTGAAGACCTTAAAGATCTGAAATATATAAGCTTTATTAATACAAAGAGGAAATGTCATGGTATACTAAAGTGACCTAGACTACAAAGTCAGCAGTCTTGAAAAGAATAATATGGTATTTTTAGTTCTTACTGTAATAAATGAAATATTCTAATTATTAGATTGATAAAGTCTTTCTGATTTATTCAGTAATAGATCACAGAATGCTGGGATTATAGTGATCATCCAAAAGTGGGAATGAGTGTCAGCAAGATAAAGCAACCCTTTTCCTTAAACTACTAAAAGAAGTGTTTGAATTTGGATGGGATAAAGCTGATAAGGTAAAATGGGATTATTACACTTTTTTTTTTTTTTTAATAGGAATACTGAATGTATGGATAGTTCTGGTTAGCAGATTTACTGCTTTCAGTTATGTTTCAAAAATCAAAGGACAATCGGCAAAATTAATACTGAATTGTAGACAAATATTACTCCAATTTTGCGATCAAGTAGTGATGACAAATACAGGTTCAATAGCACTTCAGTTGAATGCAGCTGGAATTTCATTAAACCTGTAGTCCTTACACTTGTACAGCATTATTAAATTGTCAAACATTCATAAAAGTAAAGGCAAGGCTTACTTGACAGCTTATTTGATCTTGGTGTTGACTTGGTGGTCGAGAGTGGGACAACTTCTCTGGCAGCCTTCTGTCAAGGGGATGTCCATTCTCCAAACGAGACTCCCTGGGCTTGTCAAACCAATCTGTTTCTTCACGACGGAGATGATAGGCTTTGAAAACCAAGGACAGGTCAAATGTTCTGATCCAGTGGTGGGCATAGGCAATAATGTGCATTGTGCATAGCAAACATGCATAGTGGTCACCAATCGGCCATGCAGCTAAAGCAAAGTTACAGGCGAGACTTGAGACAGTGAATTCAGGCATAATTTAGGTGTAAGTGATACAGCAAAGTGAGAAGTTTCTGTTGCTGTCAAAACTATGGTATTAAATACCAGAAGAAACCCACTGCTCAGTGCTATAGCCTTTTCCCTCTGGCAGATGATTAACACACTGCAGATTTCACACATCTTTAAAATGTTTGATGAAAGAAATGAGTCAAATTAGTTACTTTGCAGTAGGCTAAGGGAAAAAAAAAATCAAACCAACCCCAAAAAACACAAAACCGCCAAACCAACCCTCAAGCCCAAACTCCATTAATTTGCAAAGTTCTGAACTGAATATTGCACAAAATATTTTGGAAATAATCTACAGCTACTTGTAAGAAAATAGAGACTCCTTTATAAAATCAGTATCATCCCAAAACAAAGAAAATATGAAGCAATCTATACCCTTTATAATTCTAAGCAGAAATATTGCAAGTGTTCTTATTTTGAACTCCATCCCCCGATATTGCAGTATGAAACCTTACGCGTGGAAAGTCAGCCAGAATGTTCTTTCTGCAATGATTCTGTAAAACTAATGTGCTTATACTTGAACAGATTTAAACCGGTATAAAACCTACTGTGTTAGACACACTTTTGTGTGCAATACCATTTCATTGAAATCTGTTTTGCAAATACACATACTTATGCCTACTACTCATTCGATGAATTGACAGGTTTACACCATTTGGATCAGAATCAGCTTCTATGTGTTTAATATTTCCACTATACAGCATACAGATTTTTATCTATGTACGTTAGCCATCAGTGACAACCAAAACAATGTGCATTTAATTAGACTGTGATGAAAGTTTTAATTTTATGCTTTAATAAGCAAGATAAATTTGGAATTCAGAGAAAGACAATATTTGTTTCATCAAAACCACCAAAAATTGCAAACCTTAAATAAGGTCAGTTGTTGCTATAGTAACATAAGTGAACACAATTGTTCCATGACACAGAAGAGAATTTAAAATGAAAAACGGTGCTGTGCATAATCTTCTCTATTTAGTTGTTAAAGTAAACATAATCTAGATGGTTTAACAAATAATTAGAAAATATTTAATGGGAGAAAAATAAAAAGTTCTGGGTTTTCATTACTATTTTATTAAATTTCTCCCAAAAAAGGATCAATATATATGCATAGTTTTTGAAAAATAATATTTTGCATGTGGTTAAAACAACATTCTGTATTATATTAGGCCTTTGGACAGTTCTTAATCTTGGTTCAGATATTATACAGTCTCTTCCTTCTTTACCGTGCATAAATTCAATGTAATACAAAATGGTTTGGAAATATTACTTAGCTCAGCATACATGAATTAAATAGAAATGTTATTAAAGGTTGATGCTTGTCTGCTAGTTATTAATTGCTCTCAATAAACCATTATGATTTAATACACAAATCCTTTATGCTTTATACATTTATGCCAATTGACTAGTGCCTGTGAGTAGCAGGCTGGTTCATAACTCATCCTGACATAACTTCTTACTGAGGCTTACATGAAGAACCTAATGCATTTCCCTGATTCCAAATACTGACTATCACAATCTGTGTCATTAGCTGAGCTGTCATTTCCTCCTGGTTCAGTTAAAATAACTTTTGCTGAATTTTTTCTTTTAAAAAGCTAGCACATATAGAATCCCATGTTGCAGTTCAGACCAGCCTTTATCAAACTCCTTTATCAAACTGTGATGAACGTGTGTATTTTATATGAAATATGTATTTTTTTTTTTTTTTTGTGTATATAAACACACACCACACTCACATATATATGCACACAGAATTGGTTTTGGCTTGATTCATTGGGATTTGTTTCAGCTGGAAACCTGAGAACAGCCAAGATGAATCACTGACAGTCTTGGAGGATACATCCTTTTTTCTGAGACTAACAATATGCAGACAGATGGTTCCACCTGTAAAAATCTCCTGCTGGAGTCAATAAAGTCCCCTGCTGTTCATCACACACAGTTTAACAAGTTGAGATTGAACTCCAGGCTGTGGAGCCCAAGAAACTTGGTCAGAGAACAAACAGTGATCACTCGAAACCCCACAGATGACAAATCACAAGGGGTCAGCTGTGTTGATGTCTTGATGTCTTCATATCTCAATTTTAAACTTCTAAATTTAGAAGAATTAAGTAGAATTGACAATTTAGCATACAAAATAAAAAAAAATCCTTTAGGTGAAAAAGGGTACATTTTATGCATTTTATATCTTCTCAGCTAACCAGCAGTGACTACTTATATCCATAAAATTGAGTACTAGCTTCAGCATCCTTGAAAATTATTATTCAGTCCAACATTAATTAATATTTTGTGGAAACTGTGGAAGGTATGGGGTTAATAAAGAGCTGTTTGGTGGATCAGAGCTTCCACAGTACTAGGAACCCTGAGAAAACACAGTATGTTTCAAAACTCAAAATGCTAGCTCTTTTCAGTGGGAAGCCCTGGATGTTGTGCTTATTTGACACTAAAAATGTTTTTTTAACCTGCTGAAGTTTGGAATCCTGTTGTAGGTACTACTTAGGTGCTGAAGCATGGTTTTAAGATTTGTTGTGGTATGTAAGTGTGCCTAGTGAAAAACAGTAGTTTTGGCCTCAAAGTCCTAAGTTTCTATTCTCTTCTGGTATTTATTATGGAAAGTGACTATAAAAACTGAGCAGAAAGTCAAGCATATTTCTCAATTTGAAGAAAAACAATTTATATTTGATATCTTGGCTTACATTAGTTTTTAAAAGTCTCTAAAGATGCAAATTTGAGCCTTAGCACAAGAAGAGGTTTCCTAAGGTAGCGCTTAAGACTGATTTCTTTTAATGAAATCTCATCAACACCATGCAAGAGCTTTCCACTGTCAGGACACTAAGAGCAAAATACTGTACAGAGAAAAGAAGGTTATATCCATCTGAAGAACTGTAATTGTTTCTTTGGAAGATTTTTATCTTACATCCAAATTATACGAATGTTTTTCAATTCAAGTTACTTGCTATAATACAGCATATTTGAAAATAATGTTATGAAGTGTGTTATTTCCCAAGACTTTACATAAAATGGAGAGAAAATAAGATACTTGTTAAGAAACAAAAGCTTGACAGAAAGTAGAGAAATATAGTAAAAGTGGAAGCCCTGGTATTCAGGGACATTCATTCTAATAATGAACATGTGAATTCAGTTAAGAGTACTTCTAAGACAGTATAACTAATCAGAGACTAATTTAAAACGAAAACATGTTCAGCCTAAAATGTAACATGCATTCCTTGTACAAATATGTAACAAACATAATGCACTCTAGTACAGAAACAGAATTTGCTATGCCCTGTTTATCTGTGGCAGAATAGCACCAAATAAGCCCTTTTTTTTTGTTGCAGTTTGGTTTTCCTTAAGTTTTCAGGAGGAAAAGTCCTCTGTCTCACAATGTGACCTAGGGTGACAAGTATTGTTGAGACAAGGTAATACCTACTTATTTAAGAAGGATATGAATTGTGGCTTATGGGGTTCCTCTCAACTGCCTTCAGATTTAATTATAGGACTCTGTGTGCTAAGAATTTAAGAACAGTAAAAACACTTAAGCTTCTGATAAAAAGCTGATGATCCTGAATCTTCCCTGAAACACAGACTTCATGACGGGGTTGTAAATATCTAAGAAATAAGAAAAGAAACTTACAGAACAAAACTCTTCAATATATTGTAGTATCAAGGAAGCCAAATATATTCAGTTTTGTAATGCTTATGAAAAATTCAGTATATGTAAAAAAAGCAATAATGCAATAATGAACATGGAGGTTAATATAAACCTGAAAAATAAACCATACTACTTCATAGTCATGCAAATGTGTCTTTTGAGACAATCACTGCCATTTACAGACAATACAGCGCATGCAAAGTTGCTTTTATTGTGCAGTAATACACATAAGAAAAAGTTAAGGGAGTGCATACAATTTTGAACATCTTAATTTCATTTTCTTTCAAACTGTCTTTATGATTTTTAAACAATTTAGAATATATTAAATCTGAACTAACTCAAACAAAACTGACACATATTTTGCAGTTATTTAGTACTCAACATCAGCTTTAACATTCTGCTATACTTAGTCAGAAGAAACATTTTTAATTGCATTTATAATACATCAGAAAGATCCCTTTCATAAACCTAAGTGAGATAAACTCTTGTGCTTATTTGGCAGACATTTTGTGTGGGGTGCATATAAAACCAGCTATGCTGCATAATCCATCATTAGAAGTAAAATATTTACGCAAGTTTATTGAAGGATGAGATTGTCTTGCACTATCCAAAGAACAAGTTATCTTACATCATCACAATTTGGAATGCACAGAAGTTCACGTGACTGGATGCTTTCAACAAACCATATGTAGAATGTAATTTTGCTATCACGTTAAGCTCTATATGGTTCTAACATACAATACGTACTTAATGAACATACTATTTCTATATAAACATAACTCTAACGTGATGCATCAGGAGATGGAATTATTAGTTCTTGAATTCTATTATGAAATCTCATGCAAACAAAATTTCTAGAGTTTTTTAGAGATTTGGGAGATTATTTCCAAATCCCAACAAAAATATTGCAAATAAGTTCAATGATCCAGTGTCACAGGAAAAGGCTCCACAGAAAGACTGATGGCAGGATCTGTATTGTACATGGAAATTTCTACACAACACTCTTAGAAAAGTAGACATCAACAAGTGAAAAGGAAAATCCACAAGCAAACCAAAAAGTAAGCAAATCAACAGCAATATAGTAAGCATGCTAGAATAGCTTAACGACATCCAGAAACTGATGTAAGGGTAAAATAAAAAAAACAAATAAACAAGACAAATCAAACCCCCAAGATATAGATACACAGAAGATGCACCAAGGAATAAAAAAAAGAATGAGTCTTTGACATATAACAAAAAATTAGACACATGCATAGAAATGAGGATTTGCATTATGATAGTAAGATACCAGTCTGAGGCCTAATTTACCTTCACTGTCTGACATTGCATGCTGGAAGTCATCCATGATGAAGGCTATATCTCGATCATAGCCTCGAGTCCGTGACTCCTCCCTCATATGTTGCTGGACCTCAGGTAATGAATGGCTCGATCCAAATTGGTCCCTGGTATCTGCAGAAATTGGTGGCAAGGGTCCAGCTGCTGCTCTTGCCATGCCCATTGGCTGGCCAACAGGACTTAGTGGGCTCTCTTCCTCTGAGTTCTGCGCTACTATAGGGATCCTTCCCCTACTTTGGCTAATAGGTAGACTGGTGGGTTTAGTTCTTCCAGAAGGCGCAGCATGGCTAAAGGAAACATCTAACGGTTCAGCTTCCTGGGCTTTCAGTCTTAAAGAAGAACTGGAAGAATCCCTTTTCAATGACAAATCAAGCCCATACACTGAGGAGGGTCTAGATGAGGGCCTAGATCTACTACCACTGCTGTAAGACTTGTCTGAATCATCTTGTAATGTGGATCTCATTGTTGGACCTAGCCCAGTCCCAAGGCCTGCTCCAATGGATGAAGTCAGTGCTGGCCCCATGTATTTCTGTTGGTCAGTGATGTTTTTTCTAAGGCCAAAAGTGATATCATCCTGAAGAAGCCTTGCCCTAGTTGTAATTCCCCCAAGTGTTGAAGTGCTAGAAGTCATATAGCTTGAATAGTCAGGCTCAAGGTCTCTGCTTTCTTGGATAGGTGAAAACTTTGTTAGTTTGGGGTCTATCAAAGCTTTCTTGTGTTTTGACTGCTTCTGGTAAAGAAGGGCTGCTGGGAGCTGCTTAGCAGCCTGTTTCTCAAGAGTAAGCCTACCTATGCTGTATTTCTCAGATTTTGGAAAATGCCTGTAGCTGCCCTCTGCATGGTAATACTGTGACAGGCCAGCCAGATGATCAAGACTTTCTGCACCTCTACGGAACTCTTGTTTTATCTGGTGTTTCAGAAGTTTGAGCTCATAAGGGTCCTCCATTGGATCTTCATCAGTTTTAACATAGGAATGTAACCTAGAAGAAGTCTGCAGTGGTGCTAGGAAGTCTGACACTTCTTGTGCTCTCCTGGCCTCAGTTGTGCGAAGCATTCGATCTGTTTTGGTCAGATCTTTCTCATGGAGGGTAAAACTGGAACCAAGTCCTCCTGTTCCTTTAGTAAGTTCTCCTATATCATCAATCAGCACATAATTTCGGGGTGTATGGTGGTGGTCTATATCTGCATAGAATGAATCTGCAGATATACTTGATATAGGGCTGCTTGCTATGCTGTTTCTCTCATCTAGCCCTATCCTTAAGTCCAAGGTAGAGTATTTACTGCCCAGCTGGGAAACTGCATAATTATTGTCAGTTGAAACTGGTGCTATCATAAGAGGCTGATTTCGAATTACATCATAGTTTGTTGTTATCTTAGGCTCCAAATACAATGTAGTTTGTCTTGGCTTTGGCTGTATCACCATCATCTGTGATGGGAGTTGATATGATGGCTGTTGTGATGATGCAGGTTGAGCCTGTGGAGTATAGGACATAGTAGCTCCTGTTTGGAAAGCTGTCTGGGTCTGATAGGGTGAAACCTGCTGGTGATATAAAGGCTGCTGTTGTTGGTAATGTGATTGCTGTGTGAACTGAGTTGGTGCTTGAGTTGGCAGGGCAGGAGATGAATACTGATATTGAGCATATGGGCTTGTAGCAGGGGCAAACTGTGTTTCTGGCTGGGTTTGTGGTGGCATAAACTGGTTAAATTCTGTCTGGGGTGCTGTACGTGGTCTTTCCAAGCCATGCTGAGTTTCTATTCTGGTTGACCTAGTATTATTAACTTCACTGTCTGACATATAATCACGTTCTTCTGCTACTCCTTGGAGATAGGCACGCTCTCTCTTTTCTCTTTCTTTTAGTAAGGCTTCTTTTCTCCTATTAATACCCATTTCCAAGTATCTCAGCTTGGCATCTATTTCTTTTTCCTCCTCATCTAGCTCTGCTTGCTTTTTCCTAAGCTTGGCTGATTCACGTTCAACCAGATCCAATTCTCTGTCTATATCCTGAAGAATTTTGGCTCTGGCCATAGTGTTGGTCCTACAAATCCTTCTCCGTGAAACTGATCCCACAGAAGTATACGGTGACTGTGTTCCTGCTGTTGCTTCCTCTGGAGGTGGGTTGGGAAGAGTCCTCTTCACCTTCTTTTGAGTGCCCGATGGAGTTATGCCTGAAGAACCTTTTGTCTGCAACAAAAGAAACAAGACTGGATCACTATTCTGGAAGTTTGCTGGCAAATTAAAAAGTGGTTTAATTTTTTTGGTTTTATGGTATGGCTTTATATCTTAACCACACACTTTCTCTATTGGAGAGGAAGCATGTGCCATCTGTGAAGAAGCAGAAAATGGCATGGCATGAAAAAAATGTCATCAACCTGCTAAAGGTCAGGAAGATAATCAATCTAACAAAATAAGGGTGTCACACACTAAGGCTTTGTTTAGCCTAAGATTGAAAAGTTTACTTTATATTCCTGAACCTGAACTGACTGCAATTAAAAAGTTTTTTATTTTCATAGGCTTATAAATGAACACGCACAGTGCATGTTAGCGTGGGAGAGAAATAAATATAGGCCTATGCATCTTCCTTTTACATAACACTTGATAGAAAAATATATGTATAATTATAAATGTATATATATATATTCATATATAAATATGTGCACAACCTATACAATCAAATAGAAGTCTCTGAGCCAGACACTGAGTGCATACTAAGCAGCTACAACTTGTACTAAAATCCAGACACCAAAGGAAGACTTTCTGGTGACAACACATCTGGCACAACAGGTAGCTCTGGGTCAATGTTGTAAATTTTGGCCTCACCTCTGTTGCTACATATCTATATTTTCAGGGAAGATTCTTGGGCTTTATAAAAGTGCTATGCACTTTCTTGAGCTCACTGAAGACTTCCTTAACTGAAACTTGTTCTAGTTCTAGTACTATAGTTTAAAACTTAAAAAAAGTTAAGCAGCATAAAAATATAGTATCCTAGTTCAGTCCAGATGTCCAGACTTCCCCACAGTTAATGGTGGAAGTGTGATTCATCCTGATCTAGGGAAGTATTTACCTTAGGCTGATGAGTCATTTTTTGGAAATGCCTATCTCTTTCCATCAACTAGACACTGCAACTGGTTAAATGCAGTCTAAACTTACAAGTGGTTTTGAGAAGTTCTTTTTATTTTTTAATATATTTAGGCCCACAAAGAATGCAGGTACATTACCCAGTGGCACTTGAATGACTTTGAAATTGTATCCTACCATTCAAGTAGTTTCCCACAAATTTTGCCGTAGTAAAGGAAAAGAGACTGACCTATACACATACACTAAAAAAATCAGCTCAGCCATCATAGAATATAGCTGTGTTAATAGCAAAGTGTAGAAACACTTTAGTACAGTTTAATAAGGAAAGCAAAAAGAGTATTAACCAACTGAAGTCTTCTGCCTCTGCAGGCAAGGCCGACACTTTAGCAAGCATTAACTGTTATTAATTAAACATTTGATTTCTTCTGAAACAAATGTTACTTCACTTAGATAAAAAGTTAACAGGATTAACTTTAATTAGGAGTTTTTAAATCACTGTTTTCTCTGTTTATTCTAATATGTCATCAAGAAATGGTGAAAGATTTTAGAAAGTGTTGACAACCCTCTTTTGCTGCTCCTATTGCCCAACCTTAGCAAATCACAATAATCAGCACATCATTTGTCATAGATCTTTAAAGATACATTCGCTACCTTTCAAGTGTCATTTAAACTCTTTTCATCCTCTTCATCTAAATTCCATCAACTTTTGCATGGCTTAGATTTCAGTAAATGCAATTTAATTTCATTTTCAGCTTCCCATGGCCATTTCCCAAACCCATGTTGTGCCAGCAAATCAAAGAAACCAATTTTCTCTTGCTCAGTGTGTACTTATAATCAAAGACAAATTAATCATCTACAGTAGGTCTGGTTGACTAAAAGTTTATATTGGACATTCTGTGCAATATCACTGCTATTTCCCCCTCCCAAGCTGAAAGAGCAATCACAGATGGTAAAGCAGTCACAGATGGTCACTGGTATTGAGGAAGAGATATTAATAACACACTCATTAAAAGGTCTATAATACATATGCAATTATTATTTTCAGGTGACAGTTAAGTTGCTGATGAATAAATCCCAGAATCAGCTTAGAATACATTTTATAAAAAAACAAACCAAACCAAAAATCTTGTTTTTATATCTTTGTCTACATATAAAGAAACTCAGACTAATAGTACAGGAAGATGTACCACTTGCTTTTGAAAAAGTATTGATAACCTGTAGTTCTTAGTTGCTATTCTCACAAAAGGCAAATCTTAATTATTTTTACTTGATTTTATATTGGACTCAGAAAAAATAAAGGTATTTTAGTACTGTGATAATATATATGGGGTTTTTTATTCTTCCTGGATATTCTCAGCTGCAGTCATATTAGCATGTTACCTGGGAATTGCTTTAGTAGACTGAAGGGATTTGCAACTGCAGTATTTTGACAGGTAACTTTAGAATAGTTGTTAAACTCAGGGTTTGCATTTTGTTGAATTTGTTAATCGGCAAGAAAAAAAAAACAACTAGGGGTGATCTTCACCAAATTCTAATCTCTTTATCACAAAGAACTGGGAGTGGAAAGGAGTAATTGTGCTGCCTAGCCTTATCCTGTTATTTTTGGTCACTGTAACCCACGTATAATGCTACACATACTTTAGTTTTAAATTATCCAAAGGAAAGTTGGGGCAGAAACTACTGAGACTACTCTGGAGCCAAAGAAACCCATCAAATACAGGTAGGCATTCATAGGTTTTACAATTACTGGTCAAAGGTTATGTTGTATGTCAGCAGGTGACTTTAGCAAGCTCCTTGTCTAGGCAAGTCATGAAGTTTTCTACCCTATTTTATCACATTTTCCATCTTCTTCATTCTTACCCATTTGCTTCTAGCCTTCTGTCCTCCCTAATTTGACAAAGTCATTCTGTGTTTAGCAAATGATCAGGCTAAATGCTGACTGCAAACCTCAAGAAGCAGGTTTTTTTCTGCTTCTTGTTTCACCATGACCACCTTATAAACATTATTAGTTTATTTCTGACTCTTGTACATAGTGAGAATTCCACACAAGTCTGGGACATCCTTTCAGGATGGACATAATGGTAATAAGATCTACTTCTGAGGCAAAGCTGACTTTACTGAAATAAGTCCAAACCTTTTGCTGGAGATAAAGCTACAGATACGTTCTCCCCAGTAATACAGACTAAAGAACTGAGGAAGAAAAACAATCTCTTGATAATAAAGAGGAGAAAAATGAACTCCTCAGTCTTGCAGTTCAATGACAACATCACAGTGAGGAACAAAAAATATTGAGCTGAAGGTTGCATGCAAACAGATTTAGCAAAAAACTTTCTTTTCTGCCTTGCCAATAGATATTAGTCTTGATGTGTTTTATATCCCGAGTTTTAATTTTTATAGGGCATCTGGATAAAGGCTTGTGAACCCTGTTAAACTGTGTGGTGACTCTGGAACAATTCCTTTGAGATGATCATCCTATTCCTTGTGGATCTTTTGAAAATATTTTTTTCTACCTATTTTTGTCTTTTCCAATTTGACGGCCTTGCTCACAAGGCCGGCAAGACTGAGACACTACAAGAATCAGTCAAGCATTAGAAAGTACTCATAATGATCCACTGCTTTTACGTGTTTTAAAGAGATTACTTTGGAGGACTAAATGGCTCAGGAGATTTGTGATTAATTTCTACATCTAAACACTGTGTTTGTTTCCAGTTACTCAACCTTTCTCCTCTTCTCAGATGCATTTGTTTTAATATGATATTATGCCATTCTTGTATCCTCCCCTCTCTCTGTTCATCTTGTCATGCTTGCATATTAGCTTCATTTGCTCAAAGAACTGGGTGTACAACTCATGAACTTCTTACATATTTCGGATTTTAGTAGCAAATATGTAACCCTCCTTACTAATTTTTCTTTCAACATTTTCTATGATCACAACACAAACAAACTTAAACTTCTTCTTCTGACTTCTTCAGAGCTGACAAAATAGACCCATATCTATACATGTTTTTTGGTACCAGTAGGTGCAAATCCTAAAAAAAAATGTATACACTATGTATACATATATGCATATGTACAAAGCAATTGCAGTTGTAATGACGGCATCCTTATTAGAGTTTGCCATCACCTATCTATGTAATAGTCACAGTGATGTCAGCCTACGTACAGATTGTGATGCTATGAAAAAACAAAGGTAAAGTGGGTCATAGCTGAAGCCAATACTCTGCCACAGTCCTTTGAAGATGCAACAGCATGGTGGATAGCCTGTTCTACACTCTACAGAAACAAAACCTTACCAGGGTAAGGTTTCCTGAAGCATCTGGTGTTGACCTGCAACAGACTTGAAATGTCAGCAGAAAGTTGGCTGTAATTTGTACCAGAAATCAATGGAAATAATATTTTCTGTCTTCAAGCAAGGACTATGCATTACAATATGCTTGGTCACCAAACTCATGACTGGCATCAGCTTGAGAGTTGCACGCGGATGTGTTAGATTAAATTACTGGCAATAAATTGTCTGCATATAGAAAAGATGCCAAGCAGCGGAGGGACAGAAATTATTCTCATATTCAGAAACCAGGTCACTTTATGTAGCGACCAATGCAGGTTACTAAGGCAGCAATGGGGTGGAAGGTGAGGTCTGTGCTGCCACTCTTTGTGTTCCAGCTCTCATACTTGAGGACTTTTCATCTATCAAAAAACTCCCCAAATGCAACCCTTCCAAACTACAAATCACACAGGAAAAAATGCAATTATAATGAAGCCATTTAGCTTATGAAGGTTTGGTATGTGTTGCTTGGTATTACAGTATGTGCTCTTCATCATTAGAAACACATCAGTAAGAACAGTTAGAAAGTTTGGCAATTCATTGTATTAAACTATTTACTTCAAAGAAATCAGTTACCATCCATAAAGAACCTTTTGGCAATTTAACAGTATGTTTAGATTTGCTTCTAAATGAAACCTAATTCCAAAAGATTAACATAACACACTAACATTAGATTACTCATTGCAAGTATGGGATCCTTAACTGCATCTTCCTGTAGGACACAGAGATATTGGACAATGTTTTGTAGCTTGTCCTGTGCAAAGCTTGATCTGAGGACAATTCTGGACTTAATATCGATTATGTGGCAACCATTGATTAGACGGGACCAGCTTTGTTAGCCCTTGGTAACAAACATTAGAGCAAGATAACTGAGAAACTTCTCTCCACTGGCTGACACAGGGTCACTTTTATGGCACAAAGAACAGAGTGTGGTCTGAACTCAAAAGGTAAAGGGAAGCAGAAGAATTGTGCATGGTAAGGAACACATATTAAAACATGTATTTATAAAAGCTGGTCTCCTCAGTAGTGCTGAGAATGGAGTAATACATGTTCTGAACAAATTTTAACCATCAGCAAAACCCTATCAGCCAACCTGTACTCCCTTGGCTTGTGTGCCAGTGCTGGCAAGGGTAGTAGAAGATTAATTTGATGAGTTGAATTTGGCCTTGTTTATGGGAGGGAAATACCCAACTTTATGAGTAACATACTAGAGCTTTCTTTTAATGTAGCTCTTGCCCTTTTTTTTTCTGCAAGAATTTTGCTCTAGGGACTGAGCAGTCAGGCAGAAAACTAGTTTCTAAATCATTACGCAGCACCCCTGAGATGCCACTCAGTCTGATTTTCTCTTTTCTTTTTTTTTATTCTTTTTTTCACTCCTTTGGAGGTAAATTTCTGTTCTGTTAAAAATAATAAAAAAGTTTTAGAAATAGTCTATTCCATAACAGCAATAATTTTCCAGATTTTTTTTTATATTTCATTTGTGTCAGTCACTCATTCTTCAGTTGAGCACTTCTGTACTTTCCATCCTTTTACTTCTTTCATTTTCTCTGTGAAATTGCTTGAAATTGCCATTTTCACTTCAAATGCAAGGGGAACAGCACAGTGCTCTTTCCAACAGCTGACGTGACATGAGATAACAACTTCTTTCCTCAGTTAAACACATAAAAGACCATATGCTTCTTTTGATCTCAAGAGGAGAAAGGAGAAGCTCAATGGAAATTTGATATGCAAAGTACAGACAGATGTGGACCCTACACAGTGATTTTCAAAGGAATCTAAACCTATGTTTCATCTGCTTTATGAAAGTAGGCATAATAGTTTTCAGCCATTTGCATAGGAGAGGCAGTTTTACATAGACTAACCAATTCGTGATTCATTTGGAACAGGACTGACAACTTTTGCCTATAAGGGCAATGAGGCATTTCCTCCTCCATTTATATTGATAAAGCTTAGGAATAGCAGTTTAAATCAGCAGAAATGCATCAGTGGAAAATCAGCTTGTGAGAAGAATGAAATCCAGTGCTTTAAAACTTTGACTTTAAATAGTGTAATTGGAACAATATTCCATATGTGTGTGTTTCACTGATTTTAGACAACATCCACATTATTCACAAGCTCATGTTTTCATTTCCTCAGCTTCTATCTACAAACAATTTCTATACTGTTTTCTTTTTCTGCTCACTGGAGACACAGGAGCCTCTTTACCAATTTCCCCCAGTACAATTCACTATTGTTTGTCATTTTTTTCCTTCCATAGCTCAAGCCTTATATAAAAGGAAGACATTTTTGGTTAATACATACAGCTACATCATCTTCAAAATTCACCTGGAAACAGTTATTTTCTTTCTTATTCTTAATTTGCCTCTGCTATTCTTTGCTGTTTTTCTTTGTAATCATATGACTTGTCTTTTCAAAGTGTTGTGGGATACAAGTTTATCCAAGATTCACTGTTCAATTAATATTAAACATCTATAGGATCACACATAGCTGCTCTAGCATGGGGAAAAAAATCTCTGGCAGATTGATCCAGATGACGGGTTAACAGAAAGAGTTAAACTGTCAGAGTTGAGCACTGCTTCGGCATTGAAACCTCTGTATGAAATTTAATATTTTTTCCCCACTATTCAATCTCTGAAAAAAAAGAAAAAGGAAAAAAAAAGAAAAAATAAGAAAAAAAGGAAGAAGAAAGGGAAAAGGAGAGAATAACAGAAAAATGCTCTCCTCAAACCAGAAGAACATGGTCAGAATTTCTTCTCTGAATAACAAATACAGATTTCATACCATGTTAAAAACGTCTTGAAAACACTACAGGAAATATACAGCTGCTGTTAGGCAATATCTACTGATGCTTACTAAATGTTTGTCTTTGTATGCTTTGTACTAAAATAGGTTAACACTTCTTAAGCATTTTGTTTATATATCTTTATATTAAAAACTATCAAGAGAGTTCACAGAAAGAAAATAGTATTCTACCACTGCTAAAATACTGCGGGTTTAGTACTAACTCCAGTTAGTACTCCTGAGTGCTGCAGTACTGTAGCCATACTCCAGGACAGAAGCCTTGAATCTGTTAAGGAATTCACAATAAATACTTTTGTCTGTAAATTAAAATCTTTACTTGTAAATTTGAAGAAAGTAGTCCTATTTTTGTTTAAAAGACAAAAGAATCCAAATGAATGGATTTATCTAGATGGTATCTTCCTTATGATTCATGAAAGTTTCTGAAGAGTATTCTGAAACATATTCTGCTTTGACAATCCACAAGATTATGAAATAAATGACAAAACAGAGGATGAGGTATATGGAACTACATACCACATAACAGTAAGACGGAAAAGAAGAAGATTCAGTATCTGAAGAAACACTAATGGCAAAGCTAGAATTGCTATGAGGTAGGTGCTTAGTAAGATAAAGACAAAGCCTGTAGATTCATGGTGACTGTACTATACTATAACACAGCATACTACACTGTAACCTAATTAATGCTTCTTAATCACAGAGATTTTTTTCCTCCCATATTGTTTCACTGACAGTCTAAAAGACATTTTACATAAACACAGAACTGTGGATACTCAGAACTTCAGTCTGACCTGTAGAAAGATATAAAAAGTTCTATGAAGCAGATGGACCACTTGATGACTGTGCTAGGTTAAAATACAAATACTGTCTGCCCACAGCGCCCCCTGTCTCCAGCACAGCCTGGTTTCGGATTAACTAACTGACACTGGACTGTGCCTCAGTAATATGTTCTGATATAGAGGCAATGTGATTCTGCCAGTGGTAATTCAGATCAGTTATATTAAAGGGTATTTTGCCAAAGCATTGATTGTTAGCTTCAGGATTAGCTGATCATGAAGTTGTTTGTGGCAATACGAAAAGACATCAGCCATCTTCACTTTGGAATGACAAAGTCCTTAGAATAAATCTTTCACACATAATACAACATCCCCATCATGAGCTCATTCACTCATAGTAATTAATAATATACTGTCTCTCATCATGCAACACACAAATTATTACGTGTCATTCCCCTCAGTCAGAATAATTAATTCGATTTGAAATTAAGATCTCATCTATGAAAAATTTCACTGAATTATAAAGTCTTTTCCCAGTCAATGAGAACATACTTTAAAATCTCTTCCTTTGCAATCTCACTGAGAATCCTGGCCAGAAAATGCTGGTGAGAAAAATTCAGAACAGTTTATACTTATCAGTAGGATATGCATATGCTGAATTAACACCATCTGTTTCCAACTGATATCAGACTACTTTGCAAACTTTTAGCTATAATAAAAAAAAAAAAAGAAAAAGAAAACCAACACCAAAACCCCCTCTATATCTGAAAGCAACGAAATATTAATCTTGTTTTACAGGAAAACAAACAAACAAAAAAGGTGCGAGAAAATCTTGGCTTTTTCTGCCTCTCCTTCACTACTGACTTCCTCCAAAGAATGGTAGCTGATGGCACTCCACATGCTGTGCCACAGCCCTTGTTTATTCACAAGAGTGAGGATACATCTGCCCAAGCGCAGACATGATGTACAGAGCTAATCTGAGCTAGTCCTCCAGACTACTGAACTGAAAATAAGTGTCATTTTTCTTCAGCTCACTTTATCACACTAATTTCTTTTACTGACCACATGTAACACACGTCACCTGTAAATGTCCCAAGACACAGGAGGTCAGCCCCACTCCTAGAAGCTGTAGCAGTTTGAATTCCTACTTTTGGCTCCTCGTGTAGGATCTGTTCTCCAGCAAAGTTTTAATCCTTTTCTCTGTACAGGAATCACCACTTCTGCAGTTCTGCAGAAATGACACCTCTCCTCAGCAATCAAAGGCTTTAGGTTTGGCTCATTTTGATCGTTCAGGCAGTATTTATTTTATTCTGCATTCACGATGCTTTGCTTCCCTGGTTTAAGACTAAAGGTGGCAGAGTGAGCACAGCCCTAGATTAATCACTTTCTCTAAAATGTGGTTTGTGCTGGGGAACAATGGCTTGTAACTCCTGCTGTAAGACATGGATTAGACAAACTCACCAAGCTTACTTGCTTAATTCAGGCCTTTCTATACACACCATAGCTAAACATCCCCTTTAGCCTGAGTAGGGCTTCTGCTCGGCCCTGACTTCATTCATACTGCTGTGTACCTGAAGAACAATCTGCATCAAATAGCCTCCCTCCTCTTTCCAAAAGTGCCTTTAAATTTACCAATGCAACACATTCTATTGCAGAAAAACATATTTGCTTTTTCAGTTGTGTCAGGCTTTTCAAGTTCTGTAATGACTAATAGTGCTTCATGGTGGCTACACAGCAGTCCAAATCCCAGCATTACACACTATTAGAATAGAATAGGGGAAAAAAAGGCATAACAGAAACAAAAGGTTTATGAAACTCTCTTTGGTTGCTGACACCTGGCTTCCAGGCTTCACTCCATTTCAACAGCTCACCAGCCTTCTGGTCTACAGCAAATTCTGCATCATCCCCTCTGCATCAGCTGGACAATTTGCTTTCTCCATCAGCTCAGATTCTGAGTCCATTCCTCTCGCTTTTCTGCAGTTTCCCAGCATCTCCCTAAAACTTCCTTCTGCCGGAATCTTTATTTCTCCTGTCCCTCCACCTCTCCTTTTCTGAAGCACGAGAACTCCCCATAAAATACCCTCAGTTACTCTCAGGACAGGACCACTCTCACTCTTTCCAGAAGCTTCCCGCCAAAACAATCCTTTCCCTTTTTTAAAGCAATGCAACTGAACCTGGCAACAAACACAAAATAGATGGTCTGCCACAGATGGCTAAACCTACGAAGTGTGAAAACCACTCACAGTATGTCCAGATTTTCCATTATACTTTTGCTACAGTGAGAATGTACTAGCCAGACCACACAAAACCTCATATTCCTGTTCTTACTCTCATACAAGTATGGCAATTTCCAGTTCGATACAAACCCATTTCCAAGCGACACAAGTTAAACAAAACCAAATCAACCTCTCCACCCACCCAACCACAATGCTTTCAAAGAATGCATTAGTACTTGAATGAACGTGCTGTACTGATATAAAAAAGGACTTCTTCTCATGGAACAAAAATAACTTTCATTGTGGTATCTGTTTAAATTTATACCATTTTTTTCTTTTCAAACAGAAAAGGTATCTTAAATGGCATGAAACCATTTATCCAAAGTTTACCTGGCTTTTGTTTGGTGGGTTTTTTTAATTGTTTTTCTTGTATATTACACCAGATCCACTCTATGGAGCTGGGAAAGGCAAAGGGCAATGTCTCATCATTACAGAGTACTTAAAAGTTGGCTGGACATCAGCACGAGCTCTTCACAAAAGAGAACTAGTCAGGACACACAACTCAGTCTTGATTAGCTCAACTGGGAAAAAAAAAATGGGAGAAAGTCATGATATTTAGAACAGCCTCCATCTTTTCTAAGTATAAATGGATATAATTTTTATACCTGACTGTTTTAGCAATTATTAACTAGCAATTTATATAACACTGAAACCAAGATTCATTTTCAGAAGAGGAATTCAGAGTGTTCCACTCCTGGAGAGTTTCAATCAGATGACAGCCTTGCAGGCTACGTGATATTTAACATAACTGTGTAGAGTTGAGGAAGAAGAAAGAAGTAACCTTTAATGAATTTTCTTCCTACTATTTTAATAGCAATTACACTGTTTTAGAATCATGACCTTCCTCTTTCCATTCTGCTTACTGTGACAAGCAAGACAGGAAGGAAGAAATTTGGCAACTTTTAAACGCTAATGAAGTTAAAAATAAGAAAAGGCAGCAGAAAAAAACCCCAGAAGTTAATGTGAAAGATATGCCACTTGCATTTTCTAACCTACATTTGTATAAAAAAAATGTATAATGAAAATTCTTATGATTGACCTGAAATCTAAGATATACTTTCACTAGAGATACAAAAGGAAAAAGGTTCTTCCACCCCACATTTTCAGAGCCCTTAATTACCCTTGTTCCAAACCATTCTTTGTCCACCACTGCCATAGCTCAAAATAAATCTAAATAAAAAGTAGCTTTACTTGAATACATGCATATGGACTATACCAATTACCCTTAGCAGACAGTGCAAAGTGAGTTTTATGATAAAACCACAGGAAATAAACAGTAAAAGATGTTTACAAGATGAATACACATTTGAGTTGGCTGAACAGTGATGGAGATTATATTAACTGAAGAATCACTGATGGCATTTTCCTCCAAATCCATCATCTATGAGCACTGTGCATTAGCATGCAATACCTTATCATGTTGTTTGAACATCAATTTACACATAAACTAAGTACTGAAGTCATGATGAAAGATTTTTCTTCATCTGCTGAGCTCACTTTCTGGAAAACATTTGTATCTGACCTTAGCTAACATTTTTAACCTACAATGCTTTTCTACCACTGTTTCAAGTCCTTCTTATGGCATTTTACAAGTTACATATTCACGAAATATAACTACAATGCTGTAATATAATAACAATTCAAGAGATGTAAGATGGCAATGATTTAGAAAATGGAATACATATCCAATATATTTTAGTAACATAATCAAAGTAACATAAGAAGAACAAGTGGGGTTTTTTCTGCTTTCAGAACAATTAAAATTTCAGACCAAGTCAGGAGGAACCAACTGGCACAAGGGTCTCCTCCAAAAAGCAAACCTGGAGCAATTTGTAAGACTTAAAATAAAGACTCTGAAGAGGAGTGAAAGGTGATATTATTACTTTATAACTTGCTCATAGATATAGATCAGAGCATAAGACCAGCCAATTCCATTCAAGAGAAATTTCCTTAACGCCTACACTAATACAATGAAGCCCCCAACACCATACAGTCTTCCTACGCAGCTGTTCTGAAAAAATGCTGGAAAAGCACTGCATCACTTATATATATGGGTCACATACATGAGGAGTATACTCCACGTCTTGTGCAAAAATCATGTGTTTGTATGTAAAAAGTATGTGGTTTCCTGTGGGTAATTCTCTAACTCACCCCAGGAAGAGTAAGCACCCAGTGATCTTCTTAAAGCACTGAGTATTTTCTAAGATATGTATCTGCATTTTCTGTTCTGTCTTCAGTTCAAAAAGAAAGAAAAATATATATATAAAGAAAATGTGTGTCATTTAACACTTAGCATTAAACAAATATTTAAAAGAAATATTGTTAGTTCTCCATGGGTAAGCCAAATTCTGTTACAGAGGATGACACCTAACCTCAGAAGCTATCTCATTCTTTACTGAAAAGAAATGAATTGGTCACTGTGATGGAGAAAAGGATGAATTAGATGGACTTTGATTTGCATTTGTGCTGTGGATCCTACCTTCATGAAGCTACATTTCAATTGCTGAACTGCACAGGAAAAATAGCCAAACACCTGAAAACTTTCAGCTTGTTCTTCAGTCTATTTTTTCTGTACAACCAACTGGGGAGAAGCTACAAAGCATTGATTTCAATTTGCTCTTTCTCAGTTTGCCACTATATTTCCAAATTATGTTCAAACTCTGAATATTCTGAAGTGCAGGCAAAATATTTTCAACACATTTAAGAAAGTTTTGAAGATTAATAGCAAATTATTAGGAATCCTATACCTTTCAGCAGAGAACCCACAAGTGATGACAATGACTTTCAGACAGAGGAACAAAAATATACTGGAATTTTAAATCATTTTAATTTTTCTCTCCATTACCTAATTACCCAGTGTTTGGTATAATGAAATTAAAACACACTATATTTCAAAGTTGCATTCTTTGTGAGCAGGACACCTTTCCTGTTCCAACTTGTTTCTTAATTTATTGCTTATTCCAGTGCTTGTGTAACAAAACATATCAATATGGGTAAGATACACATCAAAGTTACTACAGACTGATAAAACCGGAATCACAATCTGATGCAAAATGAGACTTCTACAGTCCCAGCTATTCTATTAATATCTCCAGTTCAATATATACATTCAGGGCTATCTTATATATCGAACCCCTTCTGGGCTTAGAAGCAAATGGGGGTGATTAGCACTCTCTGCCACTTCCCACCATTTACTTTATTGACTGCATTGTCAATATTTCCGGAACAAGTCAGTCAGTTGGAAATTCTTCTTCATTAATAAAAACTCTTCCTCACCCCAACTGCTTCAGGTAGGATCAGATGTAGAGCTAAAAACAACCCATGCCTGTTTGTTTTGCTGTTTGGTTGGTTTTAATCTGGATAGGGAAAAATGTGTTTAAGGGGAATCACTATCTATTTTTTCAGCTTGCCAGCTGCCACGGTCTCATTTTTACTTTCCTGCCATAAGCAGCTGTCAAACTATCATTATAAAAAACTCCTTTCTTTTTTCCTGTGCAAACTTGAACTTCTCCAACATAAAATTCAGATTTAAGGGATATTTTTTACTGGAAAATTTCCAGTGGCACTATTTCAGTCACTTAAATAAACAGTAGTGAAGGTGACAATTTGGCTGACATAGTAACATTGCCAGAAACTGGTGTGAATATTAATGAGGTAAAGATTCATGAAGCCAGCAAACATGCTTTAAAGCAATGACTAAATGGTGAAGGTAGAAGTGACATGAAGAAACATAAAAGGGAGAAAATAATATGGTTAGTAAATGATAGGAAGAATGGGGAGAAAGAGAAGGACTAACAAAAATTTGAAGAATGGATGAAGAGGTTGCACAGGCTGAACAAAACAGGAAGATGCTATATGCATCCCAGTGCAGTCTGGATGCAAGTGATTGTAGAAGCACCTTTGCATTACATGCCTATAAATAGACACTAGTTTTTATTATGAAGGGATGATTTCTCGACACTTTAGTGTATTTAAAAAAAAATCTGGAGAAAAACAGAGGAGGTTCTAGAGGCACACCTCCCTCCCAGCAATTTCCCAAATACTTTAACCTAATTACTGTGTCTGAAAGCTTAGTAGGGGGCATAAGCTACTGTTTCCTGAACTGTACTGTGTATTTCTTTATAAAGCTGCATAGGAAGTGCTTGAGGGAACATAATTTGTTTCTGAAGTGAAGCAGCACAGCGGTTCGAGCGTCACTGCACTCCAGCTAAGTAGAATAACAACACTACCTAGAAGAGTGGGACTCAGATGGGATAGTTTCCCATACTCTTCCCATTCTATTTTATATCCACCCAAAGCACTAAAATTCTTGACTAGAGAGCCCAGCACAGGCCCAGGGCTCGAGAAGAGTGGCTGTTCTGTGATGACAGGCTAAGGGAACTGAGCAACTTTACCTTGGAAGAAAGCAGGTAATTGCTGCTTTCAGCTCTCAGATGAAGCACTCAGGAAAGGTCAGATTCAAACTCTTTTATGAAATGCACAGTGAAGGACAGAAGGCACAGGCTGCACACAGAAAATGAAGCATTCTTCCCCATGAGAGCAGTGAAGTCCTAGAACAGGATGCCTAGAGGGACAGTATAATCTCCATCCTTGGAGGTTTTCAATATTTGGCTGGACAAGCCCACTAGTCCTCTGGTCTAACTTTGAAATTAGCCCAGCTCTGAGGTGGAAATGGAACTACATGACCTTCATAGAGCCTTCCCCATTGGATTTGTTGGTGATCCTTTTCTCAGTCACTGTGATGGCTGAGGAGTTTAGATAGATAATGTTTGAAAACATGACACAGACACCAACATCCTGGATTTACTGCCAAAATTCTGTGGAAGGTGTGAAAGAGTAGGGACTGCAGTATTTATTTTAATTAAACAAAAGCTTCAGTGTAGGCAAGAATGTTCCATAACTGCAGTGTCACTGAGATGAAAAATACCATTAGTCATGTTTGCAAAATGCCCTTCAGAAAAGCCATTTGGTTTTTTTACATAGAATTTTATATATGTGTATATGGTAAAAATGTTACTCTTGTAACACTGTCAAAACTTCTCATTTTCTTTGGTGAGTTCTTGGGCCATATGACGAAGAAATGGAAAAAAAAAGAGATAAAAGTGAGTTCCTGAGCCTGGGTTATGGTTCTCTCAGACAAGCACTGTTCAAACAGGCTGTAAGAACACAAGGACTAGGAGCAGCCTACACTACTGCTGTCACAAAAATCACTTTTACTGCCTAAAGAAATATCTGAAGGCATTACTACAAAACTCTTTATACTACTGTATTACTGACCAAATAATCAAAGGATACACTCACTGATTCCTTTCCATGCTTCACAGAAGGCCATATTTCTGCTGTGAGTATCAATACAATGTATTTTATTTCACTGTTACTCTCTTTTGTCACATACATAGAGGAAAAAACACAACTATGACAGGTTACAGAAAATGTGCTCCAAAAGCTTATAAAGTAAATATTACTTCAATCGACCTGATGATTTCCTGAGGCTTATGCCACTGTGTATTATTAATGCTACACAGCAATTGAAAATAAACATTGAGTCTCAAATTAATCTTCCCCATTTTAGGCTTAAATTTTAGGTGGGTAACTCTCATTCTGATTCATCCCATCCATTACCCTTCCAGACTATATTTTTCCCTAAGGCAACTGCTGACTGTAAATCAAGCAGTTTTCCAGTTTAGAGAAATTGGGATGGTTAAACTTCACATCTCATGCACACTGAGGAGATATCCAGCATTTAATCCTCCTTCAGGCCTGCATCCATGCTAGGTATTTAATTCCAAATGCTACCTTTACTTTTAGTTAATGGCTAGCCCATTTAATCTGTTTGGCAGTTATGATCCTATACCAGGGAAAAGGCTTATCAGGCAGTGTAAGAACACCAGCACACTCGATACTTGAGCTGGATGTGACATTACTAAACAGCTTGCGAAGTGAGTAAGGTGAGATAATCAAAGCTGTATTTTGATAGGAACCACACAGATCCGGTGAGAGAAGGTGTCAAGAGAGGGACCAACTGGGAAACAGCAGTAGGGTTTAGCAAGATTAGAGAGAATATATGGACAGATGGAGATGTGAACAGAAATTGAACCAAGACCCACATTCATTCTGTCCAAAATGCAAGAAGTTGCGGGGGAGGAGAGCAAAAAAGCAGTTTCACACAGAGGAAGAGCAGGAATACGAGGAGAGAAATTTCAGGCTTTGCATCAGTCTCAGGGAGATGTCTGAGCCGTATTTTTTGACAGCGTTTCAGATTTACTTCAGGCTGTAGAGGGAGTTTCTAAAAGGCTGACAGCACTAGCAAACTGGCTACTGTTAATTTCGGTCTTGCATCTTCATTTTAAATGCAAAGAAAGTAAGCACTTACCATTATGGATTCCACTCCCTGAGCTGAATACTGCAAAAGGTAAATCACTCTTGAGTTTCTGAAAAAGTTTACTTTCAAAGTAGATTTGAAAGTTAACTTTCAAGAATGTTCAACTCCTTCCAGGTAACAAAATGGAAATTACTTGGAGAAAGTGAATTGAGAAAATGAGCACAAAGGAAACACATGGTCTTCAAGTAAGATTTGAAAACTGTTGACATGATACCTTCTGAAAGCCAGAATTGGAGCAAACACCAACTCTGTTTGGCAAATAAGAAGTTTGTCTACACTTTGATGCCCATTTCTCAGCAGACAATGACCTTAAAAGCATGCTGGGAGAAACTGGAAACTATTGGAAAGACTTTATTTTTCTTCTAATGACATCACAGTGAATTAAATAATTTTTATTTTTTTTTTAATTGAGCTTGTGCAACTACAAAACCATTTACAATCCTAACTTTAACTGAATCATAACTTTTGCTGTTCAGAATTGATAACAGGAAAGTAGCACATGACCAAATAATCCACCATTCTGAATGGGAGAAAAAGCAGGAAATAAGAACACAGAAGACTCACAGGACAGGCTTTTCAAGAGACCATGGAATTCATCTGATCAAAACCAATCTCAGTCATCTAGAATCGATTTGTAGTCAATTGAGAAATGGGTATGATTCATAATATTTTAAAATTAAAATATAAAATTAGTGAATCAACTGTTGTCTCCTTGGTATTTTTCTACTTGCAGACTTTAACAGGAATCTAGAGTGACCAGGTCAGGTGTGATTTTAAACCACCAATATCTAATATTAAACATTATCTTTCGAATTCTTCATACCTTAA
Organism: Psittacus erithacus; assembly: GCA_009867235.2. Taxonomy (NCBI): domain Eukaryota; kingdom Metazoa; phylum Chordata; class Aves; order Psittaciformes; family Psittacidae; genus Psittacus; species Psittacus erithacus. The sequence continues at coordinate 2,768 of WYDI02006328.1, read as the reverse complement.
CTAGGTACCCTTTGCCCTTTATCAGTCAGGGGATATACTAGAGATATGTAGGCTTGTGAAAAGCAATGAAAAGAGGAAAGTAAAATGGGGAATGAATATCACTTTGGCAAAGGGACAGAAGGAACAATATATGTGGCATTTAGGCTATCTGATTATAGAACTATTTTCTTAGTCTCAGCTTCCTAACTTAAATGAAGACTGTATCACTGAGGTCATTCAGATTGTAGAAAGAGCCCTCTGTGGTCTGAGTGGTTAGTTTACTTGAGCAGTCTGTGATAAATGCTATACCAATATACACTGACAGCAATGATGTGGATGATAATGTGTAAGAAGAGCCATGAATACTAAAGACAGTTGTATTTAATTTTAGAATTAAATTTTTAAAGATAATGCTATTACTCGTACTGCTTAAGATATTCTTGGCTTGAAAGGAAAATCAGTTACATAGGCACTTTCTCCCTGAATGCTATTCCTAACATTAAGATATAACACAATTTCACTAAAATATATTGATTCTAAGCCATTTGTGCTATTTCAGTTATGAAGTTTTTTGTTCGTATCTACTAAATATTCATGGCCACAAATTGAGATAATTCGTTTCCTGCCTCTGCTAGATCTGGAGAGTGGTTAGTAGCTGTCCTATTTATGCCACTGTTTAACACAGTGAAAGACTGTTACCTTGTCCAGCTTTGGTCTTATTTCTAGATGAACACATCCAGATCCTTCAGTCTTTCAACAAATATCTTGTTATCTATAACTTGTATCCTTTCTCTTTTGCTCAACTTTGAATTTTTTCAGCCTCTCTAACTCAAATGGTGCTGACCTAAACTGCATGTAGTATTAGCTGAAGTGTTACCAACCACTGAGGAGGGTAGAACAATTACATCACATATCTTATACATGCACAGGTTTTCAGCATTTCTTAGGAACACCACTGCCTTTCACATAAACACTTCAGAATTTTAAGTCATATTAACTCTGAAATTTTGCTATTACACCTGAACATCTTCAGTACTGTTATTGTTTAAACAGCTATATTGATTAATTTTTTTCTTTTGTATCTGTAGCATCTGTATCATTACTGAATTTGATTTTGGAGCATTGTTTTGAATTACAATTCTGCTTTCCAAAGTCATTTTGTTTCCTATATTGGTCTACAAATGACAGATGAGTGCTTTCTCCATTCTCTATATTGCAACTGAATTATTAAAGAGTCAAGTTTATGATAAACCATTGCTTGACCTACTTAAAAATGCTTTCCAGTTTGACAGCGACCAATTTGACCTAAGATATCTTAACTTTCTTTTTATCTTTTTAATATAAATCACTGACTTAGAAAACCAATGCCTGAATAGAAGGATTCAGAGGATCAGAACAGAGATAAAGTTAGTTCTAACACAAGTGAGTCTTAATTAAACCAAAACCAAATCCAAAACAAAAAAAGAAAACAAACAAAAAAACACAACACCCCACCCCCCCCAAAAAAAAACCCAAAGTAACCCCAAATACCTGTTAGGTGTTATTAGCCCACACTGTGATTTGAAACACTGATAGCCAGTATTTGTAGAGATAAGAAGTAAAACTTCAGATCTCTGATAAACTATTTATGAAGGTAATAATGCAGCGATGAGTATTAAGAACACACATACACATCTAGCCCAAAGATTAGTGGCTACCTCCATTTCATTCTTTTTTTTTTTTTTTTTCATTTGGGGGGCTCATATGGGCCACATTAGCTCTGCAGATATTTTTCATATTTTTTTCCTTAAGGGAAAATAGAAAGTTTTGAAATTTTTAGTACCTCATATGCTAAAAGTAAATTTATCTCCAGGGATATGCATGTCCTGAAGAAAGTATGCCTAGGTATTGAAATTTCATGGAGATGTGCCCCTCTAAATTCTAAGGAATTGATTGAACAGAATAATATCTCAAGAATAGCATACTGTGAACTCTTTCTAGAAAAACATCCCAAAACCAAAAAGCAAGGAGAATTTTAAATGCACTGATTTGTGTTAAAGAAGCATCCTAGAGGCCTCATATGCAGAGAAAAGGTAACCATTTGGACAGTGGAGAATGAAAGGCATACAGAACATCTTTTTACTGTTCTGAGTATTTTGTTGCATTTAATTATATCTGATCATAATTTTTTGATGTACTGTGGTTCTGTTTTGGGATTTTTTAGTAATCTTCATATGGGACATATGAGCTATCATGGGGTTTTGCCAGCCCTGGATCACTTCCAAGCAATGTGTAATCACATTTGGCTGATCAAGACAATATCAAGACAAAACTTAAAAATATTTTAATAAAATTATGTGAAAAACTGTTGGAATTAAAGCTTGCATTTTGTTAAGAGATGAAGTTTGGAATACTTTGACAAGAACAAACTGGTCTTCTCTAGTTAGTGCACCTTGCTGCAGTTTGCAGAGGTTTTCATGCATGCAAACTAGATTCACACTGGAGAAAATTAGATAAGAAGCTCTATTCTAAGCGTATCTCGAATGTCCTCAAATCCCAGTAGGAAAAACCAGTCCAAATCAATGACTGGCTCCCTTCGAACAAAACGGTATACTCTAGCAGATACTTTAGTATGGGCTACTTTGAGTAATTCTGCTTTTATTGTACCAAACAACTTGGGCTACTTTGAGTTTGTTGTGGTTTAAGCTTATTCGTAAATTAGACAAAGCATGCAGCCTGCTTGTTTTCCCCCCACAACCTGTCCTTCCCCCCACCCCCCCCAGTCCCGGAGGGATGGGGAGGAGAATCGA